>WOXC01001608.1:0-10193 GCA_011680675.1 Gymnobelideus leadbeateri | reverse complement strand
AGCAATAGAGATTTAATGGATGTTTTTACGAACTCTAGTTAAGAGAATCTTTCACAGAAAAGGTGTTATATGTAATGCCTGTTTCTATAGAGTTATGGTCATATATACATTCTCTACCAAACATGCTTGGAATAGGCATTCTGAAAAAAAGGTGAATACATGAATTTCTCAGAAGTCCTTTGAAATACTAGAATTCTAAGCACTGTTGTACACCCAGTTCTTTCAACTATCCACATCTTTAGTCCGACTGCTGAAGGTTTGCTTTTACTCTTTTAGCAAAAGTGCTTTATACCTGCCTACATTGGTTTCAATGGGTGAAAACCTAAGGATGCCATTTCCAACAAAAGAAGACCAAGCAATAGAGATGTAATGGCTGTTTTTACGACCTCTAGCAAAGAGAATCTTTCCCAGAAAAGAAGTTACATGTAATGCCTGTTACTGTAGAGATATAGTCAGATATACCTTTCTACCAAACATGCTCAGAATAGGCTAACTGAAAAAAAGGTGAAAACCTGAATTTCTCAGAAGTCCTTTAAAATACAAGAATTCTAAGCAGTGTTGTACAGAGTTCCATTAACCCTCAACATCTTAAGTCAGACTACTAAAGGTATGCTTTTACTGTTTTAGCAAAAGTGTATACCTGCCACATTGGTTTCAATGGGTGAAAACCTAAGGATGCCATTTCCAACAAAAGAAGACCAAGCAATAGAGATGTAATGGCTGCTTCTAAGAACTCTAGCGAAGAGAATCTTTCCCAGAAATTATGTTATATGTAATGGCTCTTATTGTCGAGATATGGTCAGATATACCTTTCTGCCAAACATGCTCAGAATAGGCTAACTGAAAAAAAGGTGAAAACCTGAAATTCTCAGAAGTCCTTTAAAATACAAGAATTCTAAGCACTTTTCTACACACAGTTCCTTCAACCCTCAACATCTAAAGTCAGACTGCTGAAGGTTTGCTTTTACTGTTTTAGCAAAAGTGCTTTATACCTGCCTACATTGGTTTCAATGGGTGAAAACATTTGGATGCCATTTCTGACAAAAGAAGGCCAAGCAATAGAGATATATTGGTTGTTTGTAAGAACTCTAGCTAAGCGAATCTTTCCCAGAAAAGATGTTACATGTAATGCCTGTTTCTATAGAGTTATGGTCAGATATACCTTCTCTACCAAACATGCTCAGAATACGCTAACTGAAAAAAAGGTGAAAACCTGAATTTCTCAGAAGTCCTTTAAAATACTAGAATTCTAAGCTCTGTTCTACACACAGTTCCTTCAACTCTCCACAACTTTAGTCAGACTGCTGAAGGTTTGCTTTTACTCTTTTAGCAAAGGTGCTTTATACCTGCCTTCTTTGGTTTCAATAGGTGAAAATTTAAGGATGCCATTTCCAACAAAAGAAGACCAAACAATAGAGATGTAAAGGCTGTTTTTAAGACATCTATCTAAAAGAATCTTTCCCAGAAAAGAAGTTACATGTAATGCCTGTTATTGTCGAGATATGGTCAGATATAACTTTCTACCAAACATGCTCAGAATAGGCTAATAAAAAAAAGGGGAAAAAAAGAATTTCACAGAAGTAGTTTGAAATACTAGAATTCTAAGCACTGTTGTACACAAAGTTCCTTCCACTCTCCACATCTTTAGTCAGACTGCTGAAGGTTTGCTTTTACTGTTTTAGCAAATGTGCTTTATACCTGCCTACATTGGTTTCAATGAGTGAAAACCTAAGGATGCCATTTCCAACAAAAAAAGACCAAGCAGTACAGAGGTAATGGCTGTTTTTAAGACCTCTACCTAAGAGACTCTTTCCCAGAAAAGAAGTTCCATGTAATCCCTGTTTCTTTAGAGTTATGATCTGATATAACTTCTCTACCAAACATGCTCAGATTAGGCATTCTGAAAAAAAGGTGAATACATGAATTTCTCAGAAGTCCTTTGAAATACTAAAATTCTAACCACTGTTGTAGACAAAGTTCTTTCAACTCTCCACATCTTTAGTCAGATTGCTGAAGGTTTGCTTTTACTGTTTTAGCAAAAGGGCTTTATACCTGCCTACCTTGGATTCAATGGGATACAACCTAAGGATGCCATTTCCAACCAAAGGAGACCACGCAATAGAGATGTCATGGCTCTTTTTAAGATCTCTACCTAAGAGAATCTTTCCCAGAAAATAAGTTACATGTAATGCCTGCTATTGTCGAGATATGGTAAGATATACCTTTCTACCAGACATGGTCAGAATAGGCTAACTGAAAAATAGGTGAAAACCTGAATTTCTCAGAAGTTCTTTAAAATACAAGAATTCTAAGCACTGTTATACACACAGTTCCTTCAACCCTCAACATCTTAAGTCAGACTACTAAAGGTTTGCTTTTACTGTTTTAGCAAAAGTGCTTTATACCTGCCTACTTTGGTTTCAATGGGTGAAAATCTAAGGATGCCATTTCCAACAAAAGAAGACCAAGCAATAGAGATGTAATGGCTGTTTTTATGACCTCTAGCTAAGAGAATCTTTCCGAGAAAAGAAGTTACATGTAATGCCTGTTATTGTAGAGATATGGTCAGATATACCTTTCTACCAAACATGCTCAGAATAGGCTAACTGGAAAAAAGTTGAAAACCTGAATTTCTCAGAAGTCCTTTAAAATACTAGAATTCTAAGCACTGTTCTACACACAGTTCCTTCAACCCTCAACATCTAAAGTCAGAATGCTGAAGGTTTGCTTTTACTGTTTTAGCAAAGGTGCTTTATACCTGCCTACTTTGGTTTCAGTGGGTGAAAAACCTTAGGATGCCATTTGCAACAAACGAAGACCAAGCAATAGAGATTTAAAGGATGTTTTTAGGAACTCTAGTTAAGAGAATTTTTCCCAGAAAACAATTTACATGTAATGCCTGTTTCTATAGAGTTATGGTCATATATACCTTCTCTACCAAACATGCTCAGAATAGGCATTCTGATAAAAAGGTGAATACATGAATTTCTCAGAAGTCCTTTAAAATACAAGAATTCTAAGCACTGTTGTACACACAGTTCCATCAACCCTCAAAATCTTAAGTCAGACTACTAAAGGTTTGCTTTTACTCTTTTAGCAAAAGTGCTTTATACCTGCCTACATTGGTTTCAATGGGTGAAAACCTAAGCATGCCATTTCCAACAAAAGAAGTCCAAGCAATATAGATGTAATGGATGTTTTTAAGAATTCTAGATAAGAGAGTCTTTCCCAGAAAAGAAGTTACCAGTAATGCCTGTTTCTATACATTTATGGTCAGATATACCTTCTCTACCAAACATGCTCAGAATAGGCATTCTGAAAAAAAGGTGAATACATGAATTTCTCAGAAGGCTTTTGAAATACTAGAATTCTAAACACTGTTGTAGAAAAAGTTCCTTCAACTCTCCTCATCTTTAGTCAGACTGCTGAAGGTTTGCTTTTACTGTTTTAGCAAAAGGGCTTTATACCTGCCTACATTGGTTTCAATGGGTGACAACCTAAGGATGCCATTTCCAACAAAAGGAGACCACGCAATAGAGATGTAATGGGTGTTTTAAGATCTCTACCTAAGAGAATCTTTCCCAGAAAATAAGTTACATGTAATGCCTGTTATTGTCGAGATATGGTGAGATATACCTTTCTACCAAACATGCTCAGAATAGGCTAACTGAAAAAAAGGTGAAAACCTGAATTTCTCAGAAGTTCTTTAAAATACAAAAATTCTAAGCACTGTTATACACACAGTTCCTTCAACCCTCAACATCTTTAGTCAGACAGCTGAAGGTTTGCTTTAACTGTTTTAGCAAAAGTGCTTTATACCTGCCTCCATTGGTTTCAGTGGGTGAAAATCTTAGGATGCCATTTCTGACAAAAGAAGCCCAAGCAATAGAGATGTAATGGATGTTTTTAAGAACTCTAGCTCAGAGAATCTTTCCCAGAAAAGAAGTTACATGTAATGCCTGTTTCTATAGAGTTATGGTCAGATATACCTTCTCTACCAAACATGCTCAGAATAGGCATTCTGATAAAAAGGTGAATACATGAATTTCTCAGAAGTCCTTTGAAATACTAGAATAATAACCACTGTTGTAGACAAAGTTCCTTCATCTCTCCACATCTTTAGTCAGACTGCTGAAGGTTTCCTTTTACTTTTTTAGCAAAAGTGCTTTATACCTGCCTACATTGGTTTCAATGGGTGAAAATCTTAGGATGCCTTTTCCGACAAAAGAAGGCCAAGAATTATAGATGTAATGGATGTTTTAAGAACTCTAAATAAGAGAATCTTTCCCAGAAAAGAAGTTACATGTAATGCCTGTTATTGTAGAGATATGGTCAGATTTACCTTCATACCCCTCATGCTCAGAATATGCTAACTAAAAAAAAGGTGAAAACCTGAATTTCTCAGAAGTCCTTTGAAATACTAGAATTCTAAGCACTGTTATACACAAAGTTCCTTCAACTCTCCACATCTTTAGTCAGACTGCTTAAGATTTCCTTTTACTGTTTTAGCAAAAGTGCTTTATACCTGCCTACATTGGTTTCAATGGGTGAAAATGTAAGGATGGCATTTCCAACAAAAGAAGACCAAACAATAGAGATGTAATGGCTGTTTTTAAGAACTCTATCTAAGAGAATCTTTCCCAGAAAAGACGTTACATTTAATGCCTGTTTCTATAGAGTTATGGTCAGATATACATTCTCTACCAAACATGCTCAGGATAGGCATTCTGAAAAAAAGGTGAATACATGAATTTCTCAGAAGTCCTTTGAAATAGTAGAATTCTAAGCACTGTTGTACACAAAGTTCCTTCAACTCTCCACATCTTTAGTCAGACTGCTGAAGGTTTGCTTTTACTGTTTTAACAAAAGTGCTTTATACCTGCCTACATTGGTTTCAATGGGTGAAAACTTAAGGATGCCATTTCCAACAAAAGAAGAGAAAGCAATAGAGATATAATGGCTATTTTTAAGACCTCTATCTAAGAGAATCTTTCCCAGAAAAGAAGTTACATGTAATGCCTGTTATTGTCGAGATATGGTCAGATATACCTTTCTACCAAACATGCTCAGAATATGCTAACTGAAAAAAAGGTGAACACCTGAATTTCTCAGAAGTCCTTTGAAATACTAGAATTCTAAGCACTGTTGTACACAAAGTTCCTTCAACTCTCCACATCTTTAGTCAGACTGCTTAAGATTTCCTTTTACTGTTTTAGCAAAAGTGCTTTATACCTGCCTACATTGGTTTCAATGGGTGAAAATCTAAGGATGGCATTTCCAGCAAAAGAAGACTAAACAATAGAGATGTAATGGCTGTTTTTAAGACCTCTATCTAAGAGAATCTTTCCCAGAAAAGAAGTTACATGTAATGCCTGTTTCTATAGAGTTATGGTCAGATATACATTCTCTACCAAACATGCTCAGGATAGGCATTCTGAAAAAAAGGTGAATACATGAATTTCTCAGAAGTCCTTTGAAATACTAGAATTCTAACCACTGTTGTAGACAAAGTTCCTTCAACTCTCCACATCTTTAGTCAGACTGCTGAAGGTTTGCTTTTACTGTTTTAGCAAAAGGGCATTATACCTGCCTACCTTGGTTTCAATGCGTGACAACCTGCGGATGCCATTTCCAATAAAAGGAGACCACGCAATAGAGATGTAATGGCTGTTTTTAAGATCTCTACCTAAGAGAATCTTTCCCAGAAAATAAGTTACATGTAATGCCTTTTATTGTCGAGATATGGTGAGATATACCTTTTGACCAAACATGCTCAGAATAGGCATTCTGAAAAAAAGGTGAATACATGAATTTCTCAGAAGTCCTTTGAAATAGTAGAATTCTAAGCACTGTTGTACACAAAGTTCCTTCAACTCTCCACATCTTTAGTCAGCCTCCTGAAGGTTTGCTTTTACTCTTTTAGCAAAAGGGCTTTATACCTGCCTACATTGGTTTCAATGGGTGAAAACCTAAGGATGCCATTTCCAACAAAAGAAGACCAAGCAGTACAGAGGTAATGGCTGTTTTTAAGACCTCTAGCTAAGAGAATCTTTCCCAGAAAATAAGTTACATGTAATGCCTGTTTTTAGAGAGTTATGGTCAAATATAACTTCTCTACCAAACATGCTCAGAATAGGCATTCTGAAAAAAAAGCAAATACTTGAATTTCTCAGACGTACTTTGAAATACTAGAATTCTAACCACTGTTGTAGACAAAGTTCCTTCAACTCTCCACATCGTTAGTCAGACTGCTGAAGGTTTGCTTTTACTGTTTTAGCAAAAGTGCTTTATACCTGCCTACATTGGTTTCAATGGGTGAAAACCTAAGCATGCCATTTCCAACAAAAGAAGTCCAAGCAATATAGATGTAATGGATGTTTTTAAGAATTCTAGATAACAGAGTCTTTCCCAGAAAAGAAGTTACCAGTAATGCCTGTTTCTATACATTTATGGTCAGATACACCTTCTCTACCAAACATGCTCAGAATAGGCATTCTGAAAAAAAGGTGAATACATGAATTTCTCAGAAGGCCTTTGAAATACTAGAATTCTAACCACTGTTGTACACAAAGTTCCTTCAACTCTCCACATCTTTAGTCAGCCTGGTGAAGGTTTGCTTTTACTCTTTTAGCAAAAGGGCTTTATACCTGCCTACATTGGTTTCAATGGGTGAAAACTTTAGGATGCCATTTCTGACAAAAGAAGGCCAAGCAATAGAGATGTAATGGTTGTTTTTAAGAACTCTACCTAACAGAATCTTTCCCAGAAAAGAAGTTACAGGTAATGCCTGTTTCTATAGAGTTATGGTCAGATATTCCTTCTCTACCAAACATGCTCAGAATAGGCATTCTGAAAAAAAGGTGAATACATGAATTTCTCAGAAGTCCTTTCAAATACTAGAATTCTAACCACTGTTGTAGATAAAGTTCCTTCAACTCTCCACATCTTTAGTCAGACTGCTGAAGGTTTGCTTTTACTGTTTTAACAAAAGTGCTTTATACCTGCCTACATTGGTTTCAATGGGAGACAACCTAAGGATGACATTTCCAACAAAAGGAGACCACGCAATAGAGATGTAATGGGTGTTTTAAGATCTCTACCTAAGAGAATCTTTCCCAGAAAATAAGTTACATGTAATGCCTGTTATTGTCGAGATATGGTGAGATATACCTTTCTACCAAACATGCTCAGAATAGGCTAAGTGAAAAAAAGGTGAAAACCTGAATTTTTCAGAAGTTCTTTAAAATACAAGAATTCTAAGCACTGTTATACACACAGTTCCTTCAACCCTGAACATCTTTAGTCAGAATGCTGAAGGTTTGCTTTTACTGTTTTAGCAAAGGTGCTTTATACCTGCCTACTTTGGTTTCAATGGCTGAAAAACCTTAGGATGCCATTTGCAACAAACGAAGACCAAGCAATAGAGATTTAAAGGATGTTTTTAAGAACTCTAGTTAAGAGAATCTTTCCCAGAAAACAAGTTACATGTAATGCCTGTTTCTATAGAGTTATGGTCATATATACCTTCTCTACCAAACATGCTCAGAATAGGCATTCTGATAAAAAGGTGAATACATGAATTTCTCAGAAGTCCTTTAAAATACAAGAATTCTAAGCACTGTTGTACACACAGTTCCATCAACCCTCAACATCTTAAGTCAGACTACTAAAGGTTTGCTTTTACTGTTTTAGCAAAAGTGCTTTATACCTGCCTACATTGGTTTCAATGGGTGAAAATACAAGGATGGCATTTCCAACAAAAGAAAACCAAGCAGTACAGAGGTCATGGCTGTTTTTAAGACCTCTCGCAAAGAGAATCTTTCCCAGAAAATAAGTTACATGTAATGCCTGTTATTGTCGAGATATGGTGAGATATACCTTTCGACCAAACATGCTCAGAATAGGCATTCTGAAAAAAAGGTGAATATATGAATTTCTCAGAAGTCCTTTGAAATACTAGAATTCTAAGCACTGTTGCACACAAAGTTCCTTCAACTCTCCACATCTTTAGTCAGCCTCCTGAAGGTTGGCTTTTACTCTTTTAGCAAAAGGGCTTTATACCTGCCTACATTGGTTTCAATGGGTGAAAACCTAAGGATGCCATTTCCAACAAAAGAAGACCAAGCAGTACTGAGGTAATGGCGGTTTTTAAGACCTCTAGCTAAGACAATCTTTCCCAGAAACTAAGTTACATGTAATGCCTATTTTTATAGAGTTATGGTCAAATATAACTTCTCTACCAAATATGCTCAGAATAGGCATTCTGAAAAAAAAGTAAATACATGAATTTCTCAGACGTACTTTGAAATACTAGAATTCTAACCACTGTTGTAGACAAAGTTCCTTCAACTCTCCACATCTTTACTCAGACTGCTGAAGGTTTGCTTTTACTGTTTTAACAAAAGTGCTTTATACCTGCCTACATTGGTTTCAATGGGTGAAAACCTAAGCATGCCATTTCCAACAAAAGAAGTCCAAGTAATATAGATGTAATGGATATTTTTAAGAATTCTAGATAAGAGAGTCTTTCCCAGAAAAGAAGTTACCAGTAATGCCTGTTTCTATACATTTATGGTCAGATATACCTTCTCTACCAAACATGCTCAGAATAGGCATTCTGAAAAAAAAGGTGAATACATGAATTTCTCAGAAGGCCTTTGAAATACTAGAATTCTAACCACTGTTGTAGAAAAAGTTCCTTCAACTCTCCTCATCTTTAGTCAGACTGCTGAAGGTTTGCTTTTACTGTTTTAGCAAAAGGGCTTTATACCTGCCTACATTGGTTTCAATGGGTGACAACCTAAGGATGCCATTTCCAACAAAAGGAGACCACGCAATAGAGATGTAATGGGTGTTTTAAGATCTCTACCTAAGAGAATCTTTCCCAGAAAATAAGTTACATGTAATGCCTGTTATTGTCGAGATATGGTGAGATATACCTTTCTACCAAACATGCTCAGAATAGGCTAAGTGAAAAAAAGGTGAAAACCTGAATTTTTCAGAAGTTCTTTAAAATACAAGAATTCTAAGCACTGTTATACACACAGTTCCTTCAACCCTCAACATCTTTAGTCAGAATGCTGAAGGTTTGCTTTTACTGTTTTAGCAAAGGTGCTTTATACCTGCCTACTTTGGTTTCAATGGGTGAAAAACCTTAGGATGCCATTTGCAACAAACGAAGACCAAGCAATAGAGATTTAAAGGATGTTTTTAAGAACTCTAGCTCAGAGAATCTTTCCCAGAAAAGAAGTTACATGTAATGCCTGTTTCTATAGAGTTATGGTCATATATACCTTCTCTACCAAACATGCTCAGAATAGGCATTCTGATAAAAAGGTGAATACATGAATTTCTCAGAAGTCCTTTGAAATACTAGAATAATAACCACTGTTGTAGACACAGTTCCTTCAACTCTCCACATCTTTAGTCAGACTGCTGAAGGTTTCCTTTTACTTTATTAGCAAAAGTGCTTTATACCTGCCTACATTGGTTTCAATGGGTGAAAATCTTAGGATGCCTTTTCCGACAAAAGAAGGCCAAGAATTATAGATGTAATGGATGTTTTAAGAACTCTAACTAAGAGAATCTTTCCCAGAAAGGAAGTTACATGTAATGCCTGTTATTGTAGAGATATGGTCTGATTTACCTTTATACCCATCATGCTCAGAATATGCTAACTAAAAAAAAGGTGAAAACCTGAATTTCTCAGAAGTCCTTTGAAATACTAGAATTCTAAGCACTGTTGTACACAAAGTTCCTTCAACTCTCCACATCTTTAGTCAGACTGCTGAAGGTTTGCTTTAACTGTTTTAGCAAAAGTGCTTTATACCTGCCTACATTGGTTTCAATGGGTGAAAACTTAAGGATGCCATTTCCAACAAAAGAAGAGAAAGCAATAGAGATATAATGGCTGTTTTTAAGACCTCTATCTAAGAGAATCTTTCCCAGAAAAGAAGTTACATGTAATGCCTGTTATTGTCGAGATATGGTCAGATATACCTTTCTACCAAACATGCTCTGAATATGCTAACTGAAAAAAAGGTGAACACCTGAATTTCTCAGAAGTCCTTTGAAATACTGGAATTCTAACCACTGTTGTAGACAAAGTTCCTTCAACTCTCCACAACTTTAGTCAGACTGCTGAAGGTTTGCTTTTACTGTTTTAGCAAAAGTGCTTTATAGCTGCCTACATT
>WOXC01001607.1:0-182427 GCA_011680675.1 Gymnobelideus leadbeateri | reverse complement strand
GGCATTGGGGCTCAAAGATTCACCTTGCCCTAATGGCAAAGTCGAAGGGGGTATGGGAGAAGATATGGGAGAGAGCAGATTGGATGAGGGGATATCTAGTGGGACTGCTATTCTGGGGTGGGGGGGTAGGAAAAAAATGGGGGAAAATGTAACTCATAATCTGGTGGAAATGAATGATGTAAACCAGAAGTTAATAAAGCATTTAATTAAAAAAAAAAAAAGAAAATGATGGGGCAAAAAATATAGACAAAAAAAAACTTTTCAAAAAGAAAAATTACATAAATATTATGATTAATTTCCTAAACTTAAATGGAAGACAATGCAAACGGGAAAAAAAAGTCAGGAAAAAACTTTGGAAGAATTTATTTTTTCCAAAGAGATCAATGCAACAAAGTACTTTAAAAAAATGTGATATCCTGTTTATGTCAACAGAACTGTGAAGACACACAAAAAGAAAAGAAATGTGTCACTAAAGGGACAAGGGACAGACAAGGTTCTTGTTAAGGCATCACAACTTCTATTGACTACAGCACTGAACTGAAATACTGATGTCACCACACATTTATTGAGTTGGCAATGAACGAAGTATGATGTTAAAAACCAGCATCACTATCAACATTCCTAAATAACATGGTTATATCAATTCTTATGCTTGTACTGATCATAGTGCAAGCTCAGGGCATGAAACTCTTCTGCCAAACATGTGCATTTAGTTCAGCAGGTCTACAACTCAAACTATTCTGGAAATTTAGTGAAAAACATGGAAAAGTAATGTGTCACTTAAGTTATTAAAATGAAATTTTAATATTTTGCTTAGGAATTAAATATGTACAAGGATTCATAAAGATATTCTCACATTCATAGCATCTCACCTGAGTCATCCAGTCTAATCCTCTGGCTGATTCATGAATCCCTATCCAGGGAACCCTTAACAAGTGATTCTCCTGCGGTGCTTCCCCTCTGCCCCCAAAGTTGTTTCTATTTCTCATATGATTTTTCTTTCCTAATTAGAACATATTCTATATACATAGTGATTATGTTTAACTTCATGCACTCACAAGTTCATGATATTTGTATTATTTTCCTCCCAGCTGCATTTTTTGTTCAGCAAATACATACCAAGGGAATTGGGTTTCAGAATCATGGAATATTAAAGCCAAAATGGATTTTAGAGGTCATCTGATCCAGTACCTACTTGAGCTATATGAACAACCAATCAGTACTGATCCAGTTTCTCATTAAACAAATACATTAATGAAAAATGATTACCTATTAAGAGAAACCATTTCAATTTCAGACAGTTGTAACTGTTAGGATGCTCTAATACTAAAAGATCTATTTTCTCATCAATATGAAATCTGTTCCAACATTTTTCCTTATTCTGAACAAAAACTTGGCTCCCTGTTGGACTTCATTAAAAACCAATTTCTAGAAGAGTTGTAAATGTCCCTCTCACAAAATGACTTTTCAATTACAGTAAAAATGTCTCTTCCTCAGTCTTCTCCCAATGATAGACATCTTCAGTTCTTTAACTGTTCTTCAATTATCATTTTGGTTTGCTTTTCCCTGGCAATTTCTCTCCTCTCTTAAGATGTAACCCAAGTTGTGGCGGCTAGGTGGCTCAGTGAGTAGAGTGTTGGCCCCAGTGTCAGAAGGACCTGAGTTCGGATCCGACATCAGACACTTCACACACACACACACACACACACACACACACACACACACACACACCCCTAGCCGTGTGACCTTGGGCAAGTTACTTTACCCCAATTGCCTTCCAAAAAGCAAAAAAAAAAAAAAAAGGATGTAACCCAAGTTAAATATGGTCCTCTAAATTAGGGCTTCTTAAAAATTTTCCACTCATGACCCTGGGCATGTAGGTGTATAAAATAGGTATATACATAAAAAATTTACTGATAATAAACCATAAATTTATCTTAAAACAATTCTTTGGTATACATATAATTTCATTATTTATTAAAGATGTAAATGCTACATACTAACGAGATGGATGTGCTTGTTTAGTTTACATAAAAATTAAATCTTGGCAGAATATTTGATACTGCAAGACACAGAACATCTTCAATGTTTTCTCAGAGTTGATTGATATTTTGATTTTATAATTGTCAATGTTGAGAATGCTGCTCCACATAAATATGTAGTATAGAACAGCAGAAGTACATGTAAGGTCATTTCAGAAATTGTTGGAAATTCTGTCCTAATCCCAAGTCAAAATTCATTGAACTATTTTGTATGTACAGGTAAAGAGAAAAATCATGAAAACAGATGGAGGAATGTTGGGAACATTGTACAGACTCAGATGACAGTATAACTGAGAGTTGAGAAAAAGTAAAATTATATTCAGCATACTCTGTTGAAGACAGGAAGATTGTGATGCATTTTAGAAAAACTTCTATCCCAAACAGTTAAAAATGCAAATGTTTTAGTGCTGTGAGGGTAAATAATAGAATGAAAAATGATCCTTCTCCTATTAAAACAAACATAGATCTCATTCTAGGAAAATTTTAGTTAACCTAGAAATTACTATATCTGAAAATCTAGCTTAACGGAAACTCAAAAAGGATTTTTATCCTTAATTTTAATCCTGCACCTCAAGAAGTCTATCTGCCAAACCTCTGACAAATCAAATTTGATGAAAATCATAGACTCTTATGTGCCTAAGGAATTAAATTTCTGATGCCAGGGCCACCATTTGTTAGGTTATTACATCCATAAAGACTTCCATGATTTCCTCAGTTCCTGGAGTATTCTCTTCCCTCAAATGGTATATTTATTTCCCTAGGAGAATGCCTTCCATGAGGTTAGAAATTATTTTGTTTTTTGTCTTTGCATCCCAGACAGCGGCTTTCCATTCACAATTAGGGGTCTACTGAATTAATTAGATAAGTGTAAACGGCTAGAAATCTCACATGACCTTGCCTTCACCAGTTAAATAGGAGCCAGTTAATTCTGAGTAAAAATCCATTAATAAAAACTGAAAATAACTATGAGGACATGACCATATGTTTTAAACTTATTTCTACTATGTTTAAAATTTTTAAAGGAAAAAAAAGGTAAATCTATATTAAAAGGTAAAAAGGAAGAATGTGTGCCTTTGCTAGCGATAGAGACCAACTCAATGCAGATGCAAGGTAAATGTCTTTAGGGACATTAGGTAGTACTAAATGGTGGCAATAGACGTAGCAGCAACTTTGGGAACTGTCAAACCAGAGAAAGTAAGGGAACCTGAAACAGACAGACATAAAGGACCCCTGTGCAGGGGTGGATGCGGGACTGGATGCTGCTTGGTAACTCCACAGCCTACAACCACTTCTGAGTCATAGGGTAGAGAGGAATACTTTTGGTCAACAGAGAGTGGGAGCAGTATTGTTTTGGGTCACAAGGGACCAGGGACCCTGAGCAACGTTATTACTTCTGGTCCCAAGGAATCTGGGGCCCTTCCTGAGTAAGGACTAGAATACACAACAAGGAGACTAATGACCACAACTATCTCCAGATCACACCACCCTGGAAGCACCAAAAACTTCCAAACCCTCAGAACAGGATCTGAAAACAGAATGAGAAATAGCTTGACACTTGAGACAGAACCTCTCCCATGGTCCATGCCCAGAACAGAGCCCAATTTTAACATAAAGTTCAAAATCAAGAAACAAAGCAGAAAAATAAGGGAAAATCAAGACACAAGCTGAGGAGACAATTAAGTCAAAGGAGACATGAACAAAGATTAAAAAAAAAAGTGATTGGGCAAAAGTCCAACTAGAATTCCTGGAAGAGCTAAAAATTTATTTTCAAAATCAATCAGTAGTATAGGAAAAAGTAGGTAAAGAAATGAGAGTAAAGGAAGAAAATAATGAAAAGAAAATTCACAGTTTGGTAAAAGAGGCACAAGAAAATAATAAAGAGAACTGTACCTTAAAAAAACGGGAAGCAAGAAGGCATGGCAGAATTGGGTCTCAAACTGTATTACAAAGCATTCATCATCAAAACAATTTGGTTCTGATTTAAAAATATGTCAATCAGCAGAACAAATTAGGTATAAAAGTTACTTAAGTAAATTAACTTAGCAGTCTGTGTTTGATGAGCTTCCAAACCTTAGTTAGTGACATAACGAAGGACTCACTATTTGATTAAAAAACTGCTGGGAAAAGTGGGTAGCAGTGTGGTAGAAATTAGGTTTAGACCAACAATTCACACCACATATCAAAATAAACTTTAAATGGACACATGCCCTCTATACAAAAGGCCACATAATAAATAAATAAATTAGAGGCACAAAGAGAAGCATATGACCAAGGGATAGAGGAAATCACGAGGTTAAGGTGGACAATTGTGAGTACCTAAAATTTAAAATAAATTTAAATTATAAGAATGAGTCATTTGGGCGGCTAGGTGGAGCAGTGAGCAGAGCACCAGCCCTGGAAGCAGAAGGACCTGAGTTCCGATTCGGCCTTAGACACTTAATGCACACACAAACAAAAACCTAGCCGTGTGACCTTGGGCAAGTTACTTAACCCCAATTGCCCTCCAAAAAGCAAAAAAAAAAAAAAAAAAGAATGAGTCTGAGTCATTCAATAATTGAAACATATAAAAATAAAGAAACAAGAAGTTCTGAAGGGAAGAAATCTAAGCTAGATCTATAGTCATATGAAAGAAATGCTCTGAATCAATGAGAGATGCAAATTAAAGTAACTGACATTCCACCTGGCATCCATCAAATTGATAAACAACAACAACAAAGAAGGAAAATGACAAATGTTGGGGAGGCTTCAGGAAAATAAGCATGTTTATACATTGCTGGTAGAGCTGTGTTACTAAAATGTAAATAAACACTCTTTGACATGAATCACTACTAGTTCTACACCCCAAAGAAATAAAAGGTCCTATGGGTAAAAAAAAAAAAAAAATCATAGCTCTTTGGTTTTTAATGAAAAAGAACCGGAAAATAAGGAGAGTACCCATCAACTATGGTATGTAAACAAATTATGATATATGTATTTATTGTAATTCTATTGTGCAGTAAGAAATAAAGAATTGGTTTCAGAAAAAACCTGGGAACACTTGTATGAACTGATGCAGAGTGAACTGAGAAGATCCAGCAGAATACTTTATAACATCAACCCTGTAAAAAAGAATACTGAAAGACTGAAGTACTCTGATCAAACATAATTCCAGAGATGTGATAAAATACTAGGAACCTAAAGTGAGATGACAGACTCATATTCAGAAGGACACATGTTTTTGGATTTGGCCAGTATGCTCTATGTGGCTCAACTGGGCCCTCCCTGCTACTAGGCAATCCTTCTTTACCTGCTCTATCCCACAAACCTTTTCATCTCTCCTAAAACCTTCTACTGCTGTTCTCAGTTGAGAAACTTGCCTCATCTTACAGAAAAAACTGTGTTCATCAGTGTGAGCTCTCTTGTTTCCCCTCTTCCTTATCTCACACCAGTCAGATGCCACCTAGCTGCCCAAATGCTCATTATATTTCTTCTATTGTTGGACTGGTATAAAGTGTTTTCCTTTGTTTTTGTTGTTGGGTTTGTTTGACCAAGGAACCAGATCTGTGATTTCACCAGTGTACAGAACTCCTAGAATGGAAATATCTTTTTTCTGTTACAGAAGAATAGCATGTCTGTAATTCAGTCTTTGGAAATTAAGTGACTTGATCCTAGCCACACAGTGAAATACAGTGTCAAAGGCAGGTCTGAATCCAAAGAGCTTTCTGATTCCAAGGTCAGGTCTCTGCCTACTACCACAATGCCAGACTAGGAGTCAAATGGAAATGTGTCGGCTTAATCCAGAATGCTGAATATATATCCTTTTTGCAAACTGGGACATCTACAGCCATGGTGGTAGCCCTTCGGGTAGAAGTAAATTCTCTTATATGGCTGTCCAGAGCAAACTCTGGGAGGAGTCATGACTAAATAATAGTCCATTTACAAACGATCTAAGGGTTTTAGTACATACAAATCCAGCAACTGATTTAAAAAAAAAGGTAATATAATCTGAAGATATATTTAGAAAAGGTATAGTGTACAGAAAGAGAGAAATTATAGTTTTGCTGGAATGTGCTTTAGGGCCCATCCTCTATTAAGACCCATTGAAGGAAATGGGAGTGTCTAACCTGGAAAAGTTAAGATTTGAGGGATACCAGACATGGTAATTGTGTTCAAGTATTTGAAGGATTATTATGTAGGGTCTAAGGGCAGAACACAATTAGAGATATCCAAAAATAAGATGCTGCTGGCCCCCCAAATACTTTTACCTATCCTTTGTCTTTGGAACAAGATCTATCCATCCAGAGCCACAGCCCAAACCATCCTATGAATTCTCAATCCATAAGACCAATTTTCACCTTTTTCTCTCTTCCATGTATTCAGCCTTAGGTGATTTGCTGTTTAAACTTTAGGTATTTGTGCCACGGGTTTTACAACAGGCTCTTTTTGTGGATTTTGTTTATTCTGAATTCATGGGTGTCTTGGCTGTTGCTCTGTTCATTCTATTCAACTCCCTTTTCTTCAAGTCCTTCTCCCATAGAAGCTGAAAGTACAACTTCAGCTTAGCTTACTTCTATAAACCAGTAACAACTATCTATCTCTCAAATCAGAGACATTTGTTACTCTCTCCTCCAAGAGACAGTTACATTATATTGCTTTAATTTTTTAATATTGCAATTAATCTAAGGCTGTATCTCCCAAACTTCAGGTTTCAGATCACAAATCAAAAAAATAAGGAAGCATACTTTTTGTAGCCCGAATGTTTTGTATATATTGATACTACTATTCTTCAAATGTACTGTACATACATCTGGTATGATAAAAAAAATTATCTAAAATTAAATTGCACTTAAAATAACTTTGTCATTATGAATTTTCTTAATCAAAGTAAAGTGATACTACAACTACTATCCTATTGTGGCAGGAGGAGTAGAAGTTCATAAATGATGTTACGGAAGTGGTACTAAAAAAAGTTTGGAACTACTGGTGTCAAGGTCATGAACAGTTCAAGTTTCTGAAATAAGACTAAAATAGGGAAGAGAATGGGGGGGGAAGAGAGTCAAAGGTTTAAAATTAGGTGTGACTAATAGTAAGATTTCAAAGTTTTGGACATTTAATTTATACCAGTAACGGAAGAATAGTATTAGCTCACTGATTCAACCACAATTTATTATGTGCCTCCTGTATGTATCCAGTAACTATTTAAATGTTAACTGGCAAATTTAAGCATTCTTAGCAAAGTATCATACTCATACTTTTTATGAGACAAGTAAAATCATACCTGGAAGAATAAAAGATAAAATAATTAGCTAAGGCACAACAGTTGGTGAATGTGTGCTGCCACCTAGCTGAAATTTTTAGAATGTAATTCCAAAGTAACTAGTTTTCCAAAATACTACTACTTCAGAAAAACATTGAAGTCCCAGGCAGAAACCTGATCAATGATAATCAATGGTAATCATGGAGACTTAATAATCCAGAAGCATCTACAGTGACTTAAACAAGCATCTACTAATGTGCTGGGTTGATATAATCCCAAGTGCAATACCTATTATCTACAACTGGAAGCTAATGACTTTATGAGAAATCAAGATACTATAAAACAGATCCAAACAAATGAAAAAAATAGAAGGCAATGTGAAATATCACATTGGAAAAACCGCTGACCTGGAAAATAGATCCAGGAGAGAATTTAAAAATTTTTGGACTACCTGAAAGTCATTATCAAAAAAAGAGCCTAGACACCATCTTTCAAGAAATTATCACAAAATTGCCCTGATATTCTAGAAACAGAAGGCAAAATAGAAATTGAAAGAATTCACCGATCACCTCTTAAAAAAGATCCCAAAAAAGAAAACTCCTAGGAATATCACAGCCAAATTCCAGAGTTCCCAGGTCAAGGAGAAAATCATACAAGCAGTCAGGAAGAAACAATTTGGGTATTGTGGAAACACAGTGGAAACACAATCAGGATAACACAACATGTAGCAGCTTTTACATTAAGGAATCAAAGGGCTTGGAATATGATATTCCAGAGGTCAAAGGAGCTAGGACTAAAACCAATAATCACCTACCCAGCAAAACTGAGTATCATGCTTCAGGGAAAAACATGGTTTTTCAATGAAATAGAGGATTTTCAAGCATTCTTGATGAAAAAACCAGAGCTGAACAGAAAACTTGACTTTCAAATAGAAGAAGAAAGAGAAGCATGAGAAGGTAAACAGGAAAAAGCAATCATAAGGAACTTATTAAAATTGAACTATTTACATTCCTATATGGAAAAACGATCATAGTTGAAGGGAATATGTGTGTGTGTGTGTGTGTGTGTGTGTGTGTGTGTGTGTATGTAAAGGAGGGTGTATGTGTATATAAATATATATGTGAGTGTGGGCATATGTATGCTCATGTATACATAGAGGGCACAGGATGAGTTGAATATGAAGGGACAATATCTAAAAAATAAAATTAAGAGGTAAGAGAGGAATGTATTGGGAGAAGAAGAAAGGGAGTGATAGATTAGGGTAAATTATCTCATATAAAAGGCAAGAGAAAACTTTTACAATGGAGGGGAAAAGCAAGAAGGTGAAAGGGAATGGGACAACCTTATTCTCATTGAATTTGGCTTAAGGAGGGAATAACATACACACTGAATTGGGTATCTTACCCTATAGGAAAATAGGGGGGTAGGGGATAAGAGAGGGGAGGACAGATTGGAAGAGAGGGTAGTTAGAAGCAAACATTTTTGAAAAGGGATAGGTTCAAAGGAGAAAACCATAAATGGGGGGCAGGATAGGCCAGAGGGAAATATAGTCAGTCTTTCACAATATAACTACTATGGAAATGATCTGGGTAACTAAACATGTACAACCTATATTGAATTGCTTATCTTCTCAGTGAGGGGCAGGTGAGGAGGGAAGAAGGAAAAAATCTGGAACTCAAAGTTTTAAAAACAAATGTTTAAAAAAATTGTTTTACATGTAGTTGCGTATATTGGGGGTTTAGAAATCCATCTTGCCCTATGAAAAAATTAGGGGGATGTTGGGAGAGGATATAAGAGAGAATAGATTGGGAGAAGGGGTATTCAGTAGGCTTGCTATTTTGGAGTGGGGCATAGGAGAAAGACAGGGAGAAAAAATTGTAATTCAAAATCTTGTGGAAATGAATGTTGAATACTAAAAATAAATAAATAAAAATTTAAAAATAAATAAATGTAATATTGCCCCTGCTTGAGTGCTATTCAAGTACTTGAAGACAAGTATCAGAACTGTTAATCTTTCTCTTCTCCAGGATAAGTATACTAAGTTCCTTCTACTAGTCCTCCTGTGGTATAACCTAGAGACCCTTTACCAATTCATACTGTCCTCTTCTAGAAATACTCCAGCCTTTTTGGTGTCCTTCACAAAATGTGACAACTAGAACTGAATACAAACAACTCCTATACAACAGCAATTAAAAAATAAAAATAAAAACACAGTAACTATAACAAAAATTTACCAATTGATAATAATTTTACTTGGTTTCTTATAAGATAAGAACATTTTTGGGAAATAATTTAGATGACTAAGGTCTTCTTTAGAAGGTATATGAGGGAATAAAGAGTTGATAACCTTCTTTTTTCTCTTTATTTCCCTGTAGTAAACAAGAGGAACTCAAAAGCATTCCACTTACTCAAAGAGTTGTAATCAAAGTTGAGATTATTCATTTACAAACCATGCATTGTACCATATACATCCCTGAAGTGTTTTTTTTTTGTTTTTTTCAATGTGATACTCCCTCTCCTCTAAACAGCAACAGCAACAAAAAGATAACTATATCAAGAAACAAAACCTAGTAAACTGTTCTAGGCAGACAAAAGGGCAACATGAAAGTTGTGATGTTAATCTTTTTTTTTTTTTTTTTGGAGGGCAATTGAGGTTAAGTAACTTGCCCAAGGTCACAAGGCTAGGTTTTTGTTTGTGTGTGCGTTAAGTGTCTGAAGTCACATGTGAACACAGGTCCTTCTGACTCCAGGGCCAAAGCTCTACTCACTGTGCCACCTAGCTGCCCCATTGTGATGTTAATCTTGAGGTTAAACAAGCAAAATTTATAGGCTGCTTACATGTGTGAACATAGGCAGTGTAATGCTTCTATTAAACAATTAAATAATGCTAGAGCTTCCCTTTTTCACAGGGGAACTCAACAATGTAATAACCCAACAATTAGCCAATCAGGAGAACTTCTGATTGTCCAGGGTTGCTTGACAGTAGCAACAATTCTTTTCAGTGAATGAGAGTAAACACAGCTGGACATGCAGAATAGACAACTCTGAAGTCAAGTAAGCTCATGCTGGTTTTGAAGCAAACCCTGAGACTTTTGGTTGTTTGTAGACCTTCAAGTGACATCCTTATCTTCTGAGACTCCCTTAGCTCTTGGTTAAGAGGATCCCAAATATACCGTGTTTTATGGATTTTGGAGACATTCCCTTATCTTACAGTTTGTGCTGAAGCCTGGAATAATCAGGCCTGTTTATCACCAGGAATGCCTTCTGAATAGTATATCAAAGGGCCACAACAACTCTGACACCTGGAATTCCTCATTCCTCCTGTTTCCCCGATCTCCCCCTCCCCTAAGAAATGGAGCTCTGGGCCTCATTCCTTTCCATTTCCTACTCAATTCCCTGCCTTCCTTTGTTTGAAAGGTATATAAAGTTCCATTTCAGGCAATAAGTGCTCTGGACTCTGGCTTATTCCAGGTCCCCCTTTTTGGACCTGGGGTTTCTCTTTCATTGTAACACTTCACAGGAGTTTTAAATTCAATACATGAATAGGAACCTCACTAGCACCCACTCTTTTTTTCTTAAACAAAAACTATTCTTCATTTCATGATCTTGTGGAAACACCAATAGGCCAGAAACCATCACAAATGGAAAAAAAAGCTATGTTAAGTGAAATAACTAATTGTTAAGTGTTATTTCAGTTTCCTTTTTTCAATTCTCTTTTTCTGTTCCTATACTTATCATTAACATCTTCACTTAGAATAAACTATAATATGCCCAAAGGAAATTTTTCTATTTATTAGCTGGTAAAAATGCTTAAGAAGCAAAAAGCAACTTAGAATTTATTGTGTTTACAGTAACAAAATACAGTATCTATTATCTTTGCTAGGTAAATCATAAAATTTTAACACTATCTTTTCTTGGGGAACATCTAGTCCCCTTACAGATGAGAAAACTGAGGCTCAGAAATATTAAATAATATGCACAAGAAAAACTGCTTTTTCTAAGGTCAAGATTTATGTAGCAGAGTTCAAGCTCCAGTTCAGATATTCTGTGGCTCAATGAAGCTGGGTTTACACTAAACTCCTATCTTTAGTAAAGGGAAGCATCAAGACCTACTGGAAAAGGTTTCACAAATCACTTGAAGTTATGCTATCAGGATTCAAAATCAGTGAGGGGTAATTAATAATTGCATAATAATCACAGGTGGCATTTTACTTCTCTGAGTCTCTGTATCTTCTATAAACAAGAATAAGGACTGCACTACTTATAAGGTTAAACAAAAAGGTGTTTTGAAAGCTTCATAGTACTATGCTAATGCAAATTATTATTATTGTTTTAATTTTCTGATAAGAAATGTGATGAAGACTAAAGCTGTAAGTCAGGGGTTTAGAAAACTATATGCAGATTTTCATGATCCATGTTTCTCATTTCTCTAAATACAATATATCATTTCTTCAGAAGTCCAATTTCTAATTATAGTTAACATTTATATAGCACATATTTTGAAGTTCACACAGTGCTTTTTTTACATGTTATCTTTTACCCTCAAGACAACCCAATGAGGTACGGACTATTTTTATCCTTATTTAAAGATGATGAAACTGAGGCTGACAGAGGTTAAATGACTTGCCCAGGGTCACACAGTTAATGTCTAAGTCATGACTCCACGTTCAACATTATGCACCATACCACCTAGCTGCTCTATCCCCAACAGTGCTGACTGAATAAATTTGAAAATAAACAAAAATGGAAGCTTCAGGGTACTGACCAATAATAAAAATTATTGCCTTGTATTTGTTTTGCATATACTTATTTCTATAGATGCTGTCTTTTGCCTCCTCCCCCAATGCTTCCTCGAAGTAGAGATTTTTTCATTTTTGTCTTTGTATCCTCAGCACCTATCCCAATGCCTGGCTAATAAAGTGAACTCCTAAGAAAAGTTTGTTTTGTGTTGACCAGAATATGGCCCTCTTCCTAATTTTTTTTTCAAATGCAAACTGAAGGTGACAGATTAAATAACTTCTAAGCCCTTTTCCAGTTCTAATATTCTATGATCTACACTATAATGACTTTCAAAAGGAGAATTCCAGGAAAAATTATGAATTCAAAGTATAAGGCTAGTCTAGTGTAGGTCTCAGATCTGTTACTATCTTGTATGATCTTCCATATACCACTGATATTTTCTTCGCCTCTATTTTCTCATCTGCAAAATGAAGGTATTAGATTAAATAAGACTACAAGCCCTTCCTGGAAATATATATTCTAAAGTTTATGTTTTATCTCTTCAAGTAGAATATAAACTCCCTTAGAGCAGGGATCGTGTCCCATGTTTCAAAGTGAAGTTGGAAGAATGAGCAAAACTGATTTAAGTAGAAGTTTTGGGAAAGGTATTTCTGGTAGATAAAATAGTACCAGTAAAGGGTTACAGAAATGAATAGACTGTGTATGAGATACAATGAAGAATCTATTTGAACGTAACAGGTAGTATACTGCAGAAAATCAACCAATCAATGAATACTTCTTAAGTCTCTATGAATCAGGCATTATGCTAAACACTGAGGATACAAAAAAAGACAAAACATAGACACTGCCCTCAAGTAGCTTACAATCTAGCGGAGGAGATAACATGCAAACAAATATATTTTTAAAAAGCTACATATAAGATAAACAGGACAAGATTAACAGAGGAAAGGCATTAGAATCAAGAGAGGTTGGGGAATGCTTCTGGTAAAAGAGGGGGTTTTTTAGCTAGGACTTATAGAAATCCAGGGAGGTCAGTAGTCAGAGCAGAAGAGGGAAAATGTTTCATGCAAGGAGGGCAGTCAAAGAAAATGCCAGTAGCCTAGAGGTGGAGTGTCTTCTTAATGGAACATCAGGAGGCCAATGTCACTGGACTAAAGAATAGGTATCAGGAAGTAAGGTGTAAGAAGACTGGAAAGTAGGAGGAGCTAGGTACTGAAGAGCTGGAATGCTAAACAGATCATTTTGTATTTAATCCTGGAGGCAGCAGAAATAGGGGGTGGGGGTAACATGGTTGGACCTGCACTGTAGGGAAATCACGTTAGTGGCTGAATGAAGGATGAAACATAGTAGGAAGAGACAGGCAGGCATTTCCATCAGCAGGTTATTACAATGGTCCAGATGTGAGGTGATAGATGGCTTGCACTGGAGAGGTGGCAATGTCAGAGGAAGAGAGATTACAAAGGTGAAATTGACAGGCCTTGGCAACAGATTAGATATTAAGGATGGGAGAGGTGGGGTGAAAGGCTAAAGATAGTGAGGAGTACAGGATGACTCCTAGATTGTGAGTATGAGTGACTGGGAAGATGCTGTTGCCCTCTATAGTAATGGGGGGGGGGGGGTTCAGGGTTTAGGGTGAAAAATAAATTCAGTTTTGTGGACATGATGAGTTTAAGGTGTCTACTGGATATCCAGTTCAAGTTGTCTGAAAGGCAGCTGGAGATGTGAGGTTGGAGGTCAGCACAGTTTAGGGTAGGATAAGTAGACTTGAGAATTGTTAGCACAGAAATTGTAATTAAACCCATGGGAGCTAATGAGATCAAGGGAAAAAGTATAGAAGGAGAGAAGAGGGCCCTGGACAGAATCCTGGGGGCACCTATGGATAGAGGGCAATTGGAAAGGCAGAATGAAGAGATTTTACAGAAGGCATAAAAGAGTGGTTTGCAACACATCACTGTAGATTCTTGAAGAGGGAAATGGCATGATGGTAAATAGTGTTAAGAGAATGCCTGGCAAAGAGAACAAGTATTACCGAAGTGTTTTTTTTTTCTCATGTCAGTGAGTCTCAGTTTCCTCATCTGTTAAGTGAGGGAGTTGGGCTAGATGACTTCAGGGGTCACTTCCAGCTTTAGATATAAGAAACTATGAAAATAATTCTTTGGCAGACCCTGATGCTTTACCAAGCTAAAAAAATAAAAACACCACGTCTATTTTGTTTCGCCATACATTTTATAGTGTTAAAAATGACATGATCAATAGGTTTTTCTTTTTTAGTTTAAATATTTTCCCCCTACTACTCCCAAAGAATGGAAATTATTTTTCATTCTAGCAAGAAATATGCATGGAGGGAGAAACTGTCATTAATGTCAAATTATTTTCCTAAGCCAGAAGTGACACATAAAGTATTACATTAAAAAATTCAGTTCAATAACCTGTATTACTTTAATATTTATATCCTTTAGACCCCCACGGGAGAGGCAGTAAGGCATAGAAAATTGAGGCCACTCTGACACACAGCTGCTCAGTGACCTTGGACAAGTCGCTTCAGATACCTCTCCAAGACTTAATTGTTGGGCAACTGTAGAGTTTCCTCACAGGGAGCTGCCTCTACCAAGAAAGTCCCTGTAAAAATAAGCGCTCGCCAGTAATTTTTAGGAGAGCAGTTTCAGCTGAATGACCAAGTGGAAGGATGGAGTGAGAACAGGAGTCACGGGTCGCTGGCTTCGCGGACGAGTTCTGCGTGGCCAAAGCTCGGGGGCAGAGCGCTGGGGGAGGGGGGAGCACCCACAGGCAGGAAGCCATTCGTACCCTCGCGTGTGGGGAGGAATCACACAGCGCCAGGGTCCGGTACCATTCATTCCCTTCCCCATCAGTCCCTCCTCCTTCCCGGCAGGCATTTCTTTGCCGGTTCAGTCACCGGGGACTGAGCGCTCCCAGGACCAGGGATGCCCCGCGGCCCCCCCAAAACCCCTCTCCCATCACAGCCCCCAGGTTGGGGACACCCGGCAAACCCTCAGCATCTGGGGACAAGAGCGGACGCGCCGGCCGCTCAGCTCGGAAAGGAGCCCAGACCTGGAAGGGACCTCAGGCATCATCTAGTCCAACGCCCTCATTTTACAGAAAAGGAAACTGAGGACACAGACCCTGGGCCCCCCCAACGCACCTCGCGGGCCCTCAGAGAAGCCGGAGAAAGGAGGCAGTTCCGGCCAGCTCTTCGTCCACTGCGCAGGGAGCCCGGGCCCCTCGGCACTCACCTCGTTATTGAGGTTCAGTATCCCCGTCTGAGCCATAGCTGTGCCCCCGGACCCGGACGCAGCCACAGCTGAGAAAGACGGCGTGGGGTCCAACGTCCCCGTCAAGGCCGGCATGCAAGTCAGGAAAACTCACTTAGACTCCTACACGCTTGCGCAGTGGGACCTCCTGGCTACGGAAGCTCCCTAGGCCCAAGTTTAGCGGTTTCCACAGAGACCTAAGCTAGAGAAAGAGGTTCCGGAAAGATCGGAAATTAGGTAGTGCGCAACATCCGGCGCAATGTGATGACGTGGCCGGGTCCTCTAGTTGAGTAGGTGTATGAAATTTGCAGGGTTATTATTTCAAGTTATGTTGCTTAATTTTCCTGCTAATTGACTCCATTTAAATGGATTTGTTGTTGAGTCGTTTCAGTCGCGTCCGATTTTTTTTCTTGGCAAAGATCTTGGCGTGGTTTGCCATTTCCTTCTCCAGCTCACTTTTCATAAGGAAACTGAGGCAAACGGGATAAGGTGACTTGCCAAGGGTCACACCGCGCCGCCAGTACGTGTGTGAGGTCGAATTTGAACTCAGGTCTTCCTGACTTCAGGCCGGGCTCCCTTATCCACTAGCATCTGCCCACGTGATTTTGGCCTTTAAGCAAAAGCCTGGAGGGTTCCTGGATGCCCAGTTTCACTTGAGGAATGGAATTGGCGTTTGAGGAGGAGAGATTTGGGGAATAGGACCAGACTGGATGGTGATTTAGCCGAGGCCCCCCATGGAGAGGAGCATTTTACCTCCAATGTGTGGGAAAAAGGTTTGAGCTAAGACTGGCCCAGGACAAGGCAGCAGCAGCTTGTGGGGGGCCAGGGGGTAAGGGCAGAAGTGGTATGAAATTCCTCAGGTAGTTACTAGATGTGTGACCCTGGGCAAATCACTTAACCTCTCTGTGTCTTTTCTATAAAATGAGGACCCCCCCCCCCCAAGCTTCCTTCTAGCACTAAATCTATAATCTGCTTGGGCCTCTGGGGAGCAGGGAGGAACAGGAGCAGGAGTTAGCTTATCTCCGCTTTCCCACCAGGTCACCTGTCATACATGAAACCTTTTCTTTTAAGATGTTGATTTGATTAATTTGATTAATTAAGATGATAAGTAATTTGATTAATTCGATTAATTTGATTAATTAAGTAAGATGATAAGTAATTTGTCTTATTTCATAAAGTTAAGCCTGTGAAGAACAGAATTTGTCAACTGGTTTTTCTGACACTTCTTTACCCTCCCCCAATACAGTGCAGTTGTGGAATTGGTGGGAGGGGAACCACTAGGAGAAAGTGAAATTGAAATTTTCAGTGTCATTTATAGGATGATGACTACACTGATCCTTTGGGGTGAACAGCAGTTAAAAGTTTCTATAATAGTCATATGTGGAATTATTTGTACTAGAAATAATCCACTTGGGCCTCTTATGATTCATAACTGTGCATAACAAATGCAGTGTGCTTTGTGTATAAAGTTGATCTTACTGACCAGCTATGCATATTGAGGTTTCCCAAATAATGGTGGTCCTTGCAGAGTGTGTCTTACCTATCATAAAAATATGACACACTTTCTCAGCTCCCTTGTTTGTAGGAGGGCTTGAAGACAGGAAAACAGTCTGACGATTTTTTTTTTCAATGAAAACTAATGTCCTGCATCAGTCAATAAGCATTTAGGATAGAGTCTATATCCTTTAGGAACTTACAACCTAGGAGGCAAATCAGATGCTAACACAGACCTGTCATAACCTTTTCTTATTAATATACTACCCCTTTCCTACACTTTTGGAAGTTAACTGCAAGTGATCTGAGATCTTGGCTTCAATCGTGCAGTGCTCACACTTTTCTCTGATGCCTTGCCCAATCCTATCCAAGTGTATTCTTTTCTACTGTGTCTCCCATTCCAAACCTATACTTCTTTGTCTTGTAGGTGTTTCTGTGTAGTATAGGAGACCCACATTACCTTTATTCTGAAAATCTTACTTCCCCTTCCTCCACATTGCTGCTAAATCAATCTTTCTTAGGCACAGATCTGATATCATTTTTTATATTCAAAGCCTTTCAATGATTTCTTATTACATACTTTACATTTATTTGCTAGTGATATTGGCTACCCACACAATCATGCCACCCTACCTTTCTAGTTTTTTTCTAAAACTACTACCAACTTTCCCTCTTTATTCCCACTCCTTCAATACATCTAATTTGGCTCCTGTCAAATTGGTTCACACTATATCCTACATTTTCTCCCCTATTAGCTTTTGCTCACACTATTTCCTATGCCTAAAATGTTCTCTCCCCCATCAATTCTATTGAAACTCTACCCTTATTTCAACATTCAGTTGTAAAATAATAATTTTCATGATATAATTTTCCTTGATCCACCTACTTGAAGATACCCAAGAATTTTCAGTGATCATTTGTAGCTCTCTTATGCATTTACTATGTTCTTTTCATATAATAGATGTTATTATATATTGTCCTTACCTTAAGAAGCCAGACGATGCCTGCCATTATTTGAGTCTAGGAGTTCCTGTGATATAAGCAGAGGCTTCAGGAAATGAGAGGACAAACTCAGCAGAAGATGCCCCAGGTAGGGCAGATTCAAACTGTAGGTTGGAATAGGATGAAAAGAACTCAAGGAATACTAAGGAAGAAAAAGTATAAGGCAAAAGTTTTAGATGCTGGCATAGTGTTTAAGTTTAACAGAAAACTAAAGAGCAATGCCATTTTGCAAATACCTGTGTTTTTATGCCATAATGTAAGGCTAGCCTTTTCATGCTTACGATAGATGAGGACTTTCAGCTACACAGCTTCTAGAAAATCATATTACTCTTGTGAACAGAAGGTCTAAGTGGCAATAGATATCTTCAAGCATTAGGAAGTCATAGGATGTGATGAGCTCCAAATGACATAACAAAAATTGATTTTAACAGTAATAATGGACACTGTAATGGAAATGCAGATTTAAAGATCTTCCCTGCCCCTAGCTTAAGTGCACCTGGAGCCTGTGGTGGGAGGCTTGTTTTTCAGAAAAGCCCATACCTTGATACTTTGTGATTGGGCAGTGGGTCCAGAAGGTTGTTACATTCTCTGAGCCAGGAGAAGGCTATATAAACCCTGAGGAGAGGCTTTGCTTTGGGGCTCACTTTGAGAAGTGTTGTGTGATTTGACCAGATGAGACTCTGGGAAGCCGTTGTTGAGAGCCCCCCGGCTTTGAAAACCCAGATGTTGATGCTTCCCTCTCTGGTAACTGTGATTTGGTATTGATATGATGTTTGGACAGTTTGGAAGCCTGTCTTTGATCTGTAAGTTCTGTAACTCTGAAGTTTGGGGTGCTGACCTTTTCCCCCCTGAACTAGGTGATATATGTTTGTTTGATTAAAGTAAGCTTGTTAACCCATTTTGAGTTGCTTTCCTTTACAAAAGCAGATCTAAGAACCTGTGTTGGCAGCTACCCTGGAGATATTGGGGTGCTTGCTGCTACAGACACATATCTTATTTTTATACTTATTTTAACACAAAGTTATTAAAGTGGTTTTAACAGATTATTTCATTTGAAAATGACTGATTATGGACCTGACTAAGATTTAAGGATGAGAGTAAAACAAGCATTCTCTTTTCTCAGCTATTATTTGATGTCTTTCTATAAATATTAACAATAGTATTAAGAAAAAAAGAAATAAAAGACATAAAGATAGGCAGAGGCTACGAAATTATCACTACTTGCTAATGATGTGTTGGTTCTAGTGAATTATAGAGAATCAATGAAAAAACTAATTTATGTACTAGCTTTAGTAAATTAGTAGGATTTAAAAGAAACCCATAAAAATCAAGAAAATTTCTACACAGTACTAGCAAAAGCCAAAAGAAGAAGACAGGAAAGTCCATTTAAAATAGCTAAAAATGTATAAAATATTGGCAAGAAGTAATCACTCATCTACCATTACCTACTTGTAAGTTGAAATTACAAAATGCTCCTTGAATGAAGAATATAATAACTGAAGTCCTCAGTACAGTAAAAATGACAATGCTAAATTATTTTGATAAATTTAGTATTTTTTTTGCCAAATTATCAAGGATAAAATCAAGAGAAAAAATAAGAACAATTAATTTAGAGGAACAAATGACAAAAATTTTCAAGGGAATTTTTTTTAAGTAGGGATGAAAAGACATTAAGACTTTCAGACCTCAAATTAATTGTAGTTTTGGTATTGGTTTTTTAAAATGGAAAAGTAGATAAGTGGAACAGATTAGATGAGGAAGAATCATAAATTAGCGAACTCAATAATGCAATGCTTGAGAAATACTAACAAACTATTTAGAGAAACACTAACAAAAATTGCTGGGAAAATAAAGTCAGTTTGGCAGAAATTTAGGTTTTGACTAATATCTTGCATTACATATGATATGACAAGCTCAAAACGGAAAGGTACCCGATCTCTGCATACTAAAGATGAAATTTAAAAAAAATTGACCCAGAGCAGATGCCTGTCACAACAATGGTTTGGGAGTGAATTCTTAAATTAAAGGATAGAAGTAATTATAAAAGAGAAAACATTTTTTTTCTTTTTTGGGGGGGGTTGGGTTTTTTTTTTTAAACATTTGATTTTCAAACTTTGAATTCCAGATTCTTTCCTTTCTTTCCTTGTCACCCACCTTTACTGGGAAGATATGCAATTCAATATAAGTTGTACATGTATAGTTATGCAAAATATTTCCATAATGGATATATTATGAAAGAGTGACTATATTTCCCTCCATCCTATCCCACCCCCACTTGTTCTATTTTCTATTTTGACCCTGTCCCTTTTCAAAAGTGTGTGCTTCTACCTACCCTGCCCCCATCTGCCCTCCCTTCTGTCATTCCCCCCTCTTATCCCCTTCCCCCTTACTTTCCTATAGGGTAAGATACCCAATTTAGTGTGTATATTATTTCCTCCTTAAGCCAAATTCAGTGAGAGTAAGGTTGACCCCTTCCCTTTTGCCTTCCTGTTCTCCCCTCCATTGTAACAGTTTTCCCTTGCCACTTTTATGAGATAATTTATCCTATTCTGTCTCTCCCTATATCCTGTCATTATATTCCTCTCTCACCTCTTAATTTTATTTTTTAAACATCCCTTCCTGTTCAATTGATCCTGTGCCCTCTGTCTATGTATACCTGTACATATATATACACATACATATCTATTCATATGCACATATACCCTCCTAGACATATGTGTATATATATATATATATATATATATATATATATATGTATGTGTGTATACACACACACACACACGCACACATTTATATTCCCTTCAACTATCCTCATAATGAGAAAAGTTTCATAAGTTACAATTATCATTTTTCCATGTAGGAATAGTTCAACTTTGATAAGTCCCTTATGATTTCTTTTCCCTGTTTACTTTCTCATGCTTCTCTCGATTTTGTATTTGAATGTCAAATTTTCTATTCAACTCTGGCTTTTTTTTATCAAGAATGCTTGAAAGTCCTCTATTTCATTGAATGACCATATTTTCCCCTGAAACATGATACTCAGTTTTGCTGGGTAAGTGATTCTTGTTTTTAATCCTAGCTCCTTTGACCCCCAGAATATATTTCAAGCCCTTCGATGCCTCAGTGTAGAAGCTGCCAGATCCTGTGCTATCCTGATTGTGTTTCCACAATATTGAAATTGTTTCTTCCTGACTATTTGTAATATTTTCTCCTTGATCTAGGAACTCTAGAACCTGGCTATAATATTCCTAGGTGTTTTCTTTTGGGGATCTTTTTACAAGAGGTAATGGGTGGATTCTTTCAACCTCTATTGTGCCCTCTGGTTCTAAAATATCAGGGCAATTTTCCTTGAAAATTTCTTGAAGGATGATTTCTAGGTTCTTTTTTTGATCATGGCTTTCAGGTAGTCCAATAATTTTAAAATTATCTCTCCTAGATCTATTTTCCAGGTTAGTGGTTTTTCCAGTGAGATATTTCACATTGCCTTCTATTCTTTCATTTGTTTGGATCTGTTTAATAATATCTTGATTTCTCATAAAGTCATTAGCTTCCATTTGCTCCAATCTAATTCTGAAGGAATTATTCTCTTCAGTGAGCTTTTGAAATTATTTTTTCACCTGGCAAATCCAGCTTTTTAAGGCATTCTTCTCCTCATTGGCTTTTTGGCCATTTGAGTTAGTCTATTTTTTAAGGTGTTATTTTATTCAGTCAGGTTTTTGACTCTATTTTCATGATTTTCTTGCATCATTCTCATTTCTCTCTCCAGTTTTTCCTCCACTTCTCTTACTTGACTTTCAAAATCCTTCTTGAGCTCCTCCATGGCCAGTTCATATTTTTCTTGGAAGCTTTTGGTGTAGGAGTTCTGACTTCCTTGTCTTCCTCCTGTTCCATGCTTTGATCCTTTTTGTCACCAAAAAAGGAATCCAAAGTTAGATTGCTGTGCTTGTTTTGCTTCCTTTTCTTGCTCATGTTGCTACTCAATTACTTGACTTTTGAACTTTTTGCCACAGTAGAACTCTACTTTCAGAGAGGTGTTTTGTCCCAAATTGCTGGGGGTTTTGCAGCTCCCAGAGCTATTAGTTTGGTGCCCATTCTGAAGCCCCCACAAGCTTTGGCACCTGGTCACATACCCCAGGACCTCCACCCTAGACAGCAATCCAGATCCAAACAGGTTACAGCAAGGGTGATTAGCCTCTGAATGTTTGCTTGGGCCTTCTATAATCTGCAGGCCAGGAGCTCTGAAGCAGCCATGCAGTGGTGGCTGCAGGGCCATAGTGCCTCCACCATTTCTTGCCCCAGGGGTCAGGGGCCAGACCATGCTCCTCTGTCACCTCCTAGTTTCAACAGAGTTCCACACTGACCTTCCACTTTGTCTTTGGCATTTATGGGTTGATAATTCTGGAAACAGCCACAGCTGCTGGTGATCCACTCTCTGGAAGTCTGCTCCAGCTGCTGCTGGTTGGGGCCACCCTGAGGCTAAAACTGAGGGTTCCTGCTGGGTTGGTCTTGGCTCCCAGCAAGCTGCAATAGACCCTTCCCTGTAGGCCAGCCAAGCTGCCTTCAGCAGGATATTTGTTTCTCTCTGTCACTTTGTAGGTTCTGTAGCTCTAAAGTTTGTTTAGAGTCATATTTTGTAGGTATTTGAGGTTGTTATGGGGGGAGTTCATGGAGTTTTCCTGCTTCTATGCTGCCATTTTGGCTCCACCCCAGAAAAAAAAATTTTTTCCAATGAAATTTAAAAAGCTTACATGAACAAAATAGAACTATAATGAGGGAAATGGTCAACTGGGGAAAAATATTTGTATCAAGTATCTCTGATAGAGTCTGATATCTAAGATAAATCAGAAGCTAACAGATACATAAATACCCCAAATCATTCTCCAATAAATATCGTCATTGGATTTGAATAGTTATCATAAGAATTGCCAATTTACTGATCTGAAATTTTTTCTAAATTACTAATAAGACAAATGAAAATCAAAAGAACTCCAAGGTTTCACCTTGTACCTAGCAAATTGGCAAAGCTGGAAAAAAATGATGTAAGTAACAGATTTGGGGTGGTTGCGGAAAGACATTTTGGATTTGCAAATTAGTCTAATCCTTCTGTGAAACAATTTGGAATTATACAAAAAAAAGTGATCAAAATGTCCATGCCCTTTGACCCAGAGATTCCCTCACCAAATATACCTTAAGGAGATCAATGATTTTTTAAAAAATCACCAAAATGATAGGACCTTCTCATACTGCTGACCAAAGTAATCTGACTGCTCCTTCCCAGAGAGGGTTTGAAGGAATGAGGAATGTTATTGTTGAAAATTAGGTGTTTGCTTTTGGTAATAGGAAGTGAAATTGTCTACCCAGCTCCCTCAGGAGAAGGGGAGTTGTTCCTTAGCAGTAGCCTCCAAATGGAATAATATCTGATATTCTCCTTCCCTGTAGGGCTCCCAGGGAGACAGAGGCCATGGTTGGTGGGTAGGGGAACCAGCCAGAGACAAGACAACCCTCCAATGGTAGCAAAAGAAGTTTTGGAGGGTTGGCAAATGTTCTTCCCCTAGTTATGCTCAAGGAAGTGATTTGTTGGGCCCAGGAGCCAGGTGAAAGGGCAGACTAGGCAGATCTCAGCCATAGTTGATTGTAGTGTCTTAAGGAACGATATCATTCATAAGACAGTAATATAGTATAGTGTATCCTTTCAGATGATTATCCTGCAGCAAAGAGTCAAAGCAGAAGGAAGACCTCTAGGAGGGTTTTGTCATACAAATATGACAGAAAACCATCCCATTAATCTGGTAGACAAAGGGTTACTTTGGTTAGGTAGTTTTGGAGGGGTTGCTTACAGGACCTTTATAAGGGTAGTGCTTGATTTGCAGTGACTTGGCTTTATAACTTTGCCCTGATGAAAACTTAGTTTAAAGTATTTTCACTAAAGCTGAATCAAGGAAAAGGTTTTGATCTTGAAAAAAGAGACAGACCCATGAGTCTAACTGAGATGAGTATTTATAAGGATGTAAAGACACTCCAAGAAAATAGGGACTTTTAATACTCAAGCCTCCACCCCTAGATCCAGATATTCCAATGATAGGTATATAAATGGAGGCCAATAATAAAAAGGAGGGTTTTATATACAACAGCATATTTATATTAGCACTTTCAATGATAATAGAGAATTAGAAATAATGCTCATCAACTGAAAAAAATGGATAAATAAATTACATGTGAATGGAATAGTACAATCTTGTGCATAAAGAGGACTTATGAATTGATATTTTAATTTCAAGTAAGCTGAACAAAGAAAGCAGTATATACAATGACTATAACGATATAAATAGAACAATGCAATTGAACCTGAATTCTATGATATTATAATGAGAAAGATTGGAGTCAAAGAAAATATGAGAAAGCACTTCTGTCCTTTCTTTGGAAAGGTAAGGGACTATGGAAATGGAATACTACAGACATCAGTTTTATTTTGTTTTTGTTTTTTTTCCCCAGAGGCAGGGAAGGTTAAGAGAGATACATTGGATAATGTAGGTGATGTAAAAATAAAAGTTATAAAAAATTACTTTAAAGAATTCAAGTCTGTACCATTCAGAAAAATCACAAAAAGCAAAGATTCAGGAACATGCAGTATATGTCTTAGCAGAACCTTGAAAGTACAAAGAGAAAAATTAATTGAATCATCTATGAGCACATTACTATTTCAAGAGAAGAGCAAGAGGGAATATACACTGGGACTGACTCCTAGCCACAACAACTCTATGATCTGCTTTGCAGGCTTTTAGTAGCATGGGACAGCTGACCCTAAGGAAAACAGTTAATAACAGGCAGTTAGTTCTTAATTTGTGTGATATGATGAGAAACAGAGAAGCCTTTGCTCTTGCCATGGAGCTAATTCACCCCAGTGTGCTTGTTAAGAGGACAAATTATCTTCCCTGAAAGAGGAAAGTGTCAGAAAGGATCATAAAAGAGCAACTAATTTCAGCTCTGCCAAGAAGGAAGATTTTAGCATCATACCTAGAGCAAGCAGTTGAGTGTGCAGTAAGTGACTTGGTCATCACTAAGACTGGAGCAACAGGAGCCAAAGTTATTTGGAATACATTTCACTGCCTTTGCAACAGGGTGCATAGTTAAAATCAACTGGTTAATTTAAAGCAGAGACAGGGCTGCTACTGTTTGCCTGTAGCTAACTAGATTGATCAAAATCTGTGCCTTTAAGGTGTTTAAGACTGTTCACAGAGTGAGAGTCAGATATGGGTAAACCTCCAGGATATATTGATAAGTCAAGAAGCATTAATGAAGTACTACTAGGCACTGCCCTAAATGCCAGGGTATATCACCAAGGCACCCTGGCATACCCAGGATGGCTGCTAGCATTGATTCCTTGATCTGCTTTTCTAAAGGAAAGCAACTTTAAAGGGGTCAAGAATCTTACTTTAATTACACACACACACCCCTCCCCCATTCACTTAGTTCAGGTGAAAAAGTTAGCACCCTGAACTTCAGAGAAAATACAAACAGAAATTACAAGTAGAAAAAATAACAGAGAAAATAACACAAATCATGCATGCACACACACACACACACACTCTCTCTCTCTCTCTCTCTCTCTCTCTCCCTCCCTCCCTCTCTCTCTCCCTCCCTCTCTCTCTCCCTCCCTCTCTCTCTCTCCCTCCCTCTCACCCTCCCCCTCTCCCTCTCACCCCCCCTCCCTCTCACCCCTCCCTCCCTCTCACCCCCCTCTCCCTCTCACCCCCCCCTTCTCTCACCTCCCCCCTCTCCCTCTCACCCCCCCCTTCTCTCACCTCCCCCCCTCTCCCTCTCACCCCCCCCTTCTCTCACCTCCCCCCCTCCCTCTCACCCCTCCCCCTTCTCCCTCCTTTAGATCCAGAGGGCATCACAACCCTCATGACCCACTACCTAATTACAAAGTAACAAAAGGTGTGGGCCTTCCTGAAAAACAAGCCTACCCTAATCAAGGTTCCCTTGTGGGGCTCCACATGAGGCCTATTAATGGATGGGAAAGATCTTCAACTCCCATTAAGATTACACAGGGAAAGGTAAAAATAGGTCCTGCCTTCAAAGAGCTCACATTCTAATGAGGGTGACAATATGCAAACAATTATGCACATATATACAGGGAAAACAAGGGAAAGTCTCAGAGAGAAGGCATTGGCATTGAAGGTAATAGAGAAAGGCTAGGCAGCCGACACTTAAAAGATTAAGAGTCCAAGGAAGTCAGGAGGCAGAGACAAGGAGAGTGGGTCCCAGGAATGGGGGGGGGGGGGGAGACCAACGAAAAGAGAGCACATTAAAGGACTGAATGCCTTATTTAGGGAAAGTAATGAAACCAGTATCACTGAATTGTAGAAAGTGTGAGGAAGGGAGTAAAGTGTAAGAAGCTGAGGAAAAATGGGAACAGGTTGTAAAAGACTTTAAAAGCCAAACAGAATATTTTATATTTAGTCCTTTTAAAAGCCAAAGGATTTTATATATTTGGTCCTGGAAGTAATAGAGAGACAATGGAGTTTATCGAACCAAGGAGAAGAATATTCAGACCTGCACTTTAGGGTGATCACTTTGGAAGCTGAATGGAGGATAGATTGACCAGGAAAAGATCTGACACAGGGAGACCAATCAACAGGCTATTGCAGTAGTCCAGGTCTGAGGTGCTGAGGACCCGCCCTGTCATAGTGATAGTGTTAGAGGAGACAGATATTAAAAAAGGTAGAATCAACATAACTTGACAACAGGTTGAATGGAGGTGGGAGTGAGAGAGTAAAGAGTTGAATATGATACCGAGATTTCAAACCTGAGCAGTAGGGAGGATGCTGATACCCTCGATAATAATAGGGAAATTAGGAAAAGGGGAAGGTTTTGGGGGAAAGATAATGAGTTTAGTTTTGGATAGGTTGAGTTACACATATCTATAGGGTATCTAGTTCAAGAATATAATAGGTAGTTGGAGATGTGAGACTAGAAGTCAAGAGAAAGCTTAAGGCTAAATAAGTAGATTTGAGAATTATTTAGAGTTCCTAAGGAGAAATTTCTCTGATGGATGTAAATCTTTGTTTCCTTCCTAGTATTGATTATGAGGAAGGCAGTCAGAAATGTACTTGTGTTTCTATGTGGGCTCATATCCTGCAATAGTGATTGATGCCATCACTAGTTCTGGGAGTTCATTTTGCTAGTGTAGGCTAAGACTGAAGATGTCCTTTTAGAGATATATTTGTGTGCACTTTGGGTATTGTCTTAGTTCTGCCCATAATGCTGTGTAAAATACTTGAAAGCTTAGACAAAACATTTATTTAAATAAGCTACTGATTCCAAAAATGGAAAAAGGTAGGTATTGACTCTAAATATCACTATCTCCTAGAAAAGTTTCACTGATTAGAAACAATTATGTGGAAGCCAAAAAGGTCCAGAAACCTTGAAAAATATTTTAGTAGAGAATGGGCAAATTTTATAAGAGATTTCAGCCAAACATTTGTCTCAATCAGTATGCCTTTTTAAAGCACCAACTATATACCAGGCACCATGACAGGCATTGGGGATTTAAATATAAAAATGAGACAGTCTCTGCCCTCAACAAGCTTACATTATTCTACATCAGGGGTTCTTAATCTGAGGTCTGCGGACTTTAAAATTCACATGTGTATTTCAGTGTAATTGATTTCCTTTTTAATTTATATATTTTATGCATTAAAAAATTATGAGAAGAGATTTACAGGGCTTCACCAGAGTGCCAAAGGGGTTCATGACACAATAAAAGTTAAGAACTCATTTTCTAGATATAGATGACAAGAAGGGAAAATTCATAGACCTCTGAATCAAAAAGGATTTTTTTATGATGATTTATTCTAATTTATTAGTAATAATGAAACTACTATATTGAAAATCTACCCTACCAACACTCCAGAACCCCACTTACTATATGGGTTCTGGTGATGGTTCTTGAGAGAATGAAGTTAGGGAGAATGACTATAACTGACCAAATATATATGGAAGAAATGTATGTTGGAGGCGCCACAGCTTTAAAGGTACTCAAGAATGAATTTTAGAAGTATTTCAATGAGGAGAAGATTCAAAAAAAAAGGTAAAAATCATAGTTAACAGCTATGTGACACACAGGTGGACTAGCCTGTCTAGAGGTGTCTGTTCTGGTTCCCATGCAGCCACACATAACTACAGCCTCTTGCCAGATGTGGTCCCCTCCCTTCACTTGAGGCTACATATCCATAAATTTGGGTGCTGTGTCCACAGGAATATAATTTTGGGTTGCTGTCGTCGGATCCTTTCCTGGGGCCTTCCGGACGCCACGGCGGGGAGCGCCGAGCAGAAAAAAGCACACTTACACAGCAACTCAGGGGGCAACTCCAACTTTATTTCCTGCTCTTCTACATACATAGCCTATCCCACGCAAGCACTTTCCATTTTGGCTCTTGGCCAGTTACAACACCTTTTGCCTTTTAAGGTCAAGCACACCTTAACCCTGGGACTCTCGCAATCTCTACCTGGAGCAAGGATATTCCTTGTGGACCCGGATGTACCTCTCTCCTTAGAACAAGGTGGGGTCAGCTGGGGGCCTAGCAGTCCCTCAAGTGCCTAGAGGGTTAATGGGGGCGAGAGGCCTTGCCATCATCGCCTAAGCCCGGAGGCAGTGCCGTCACAGGCCCAGGGACCTCTTAAGGGCACTGAGGTAAATCCACGTTGGCTCTCCCACAGGTTGCTTATATTTTGTAAGATATTTTGGGATTTGGGGACTAGAGTTTCTCCTCATCCTGTACAGTTTTCATTTATGATTTCTTGAAATATAGTTCTGAAAAATAAGCTTTAAAATTTTTTTTCTAATGGAGTCCAGTGATTCTCTGGACCAGCCCACTGTGTTTCTTTTTTTTTTTTTCAGCCATTGTGTTTCAAATGGAGGGACTTGACTATGTCTTTAAACCCAAAATTACTATAGCTTCCATGGAATGACCAATAATAGCCTCTAGCCCAAGCCTCCTAGGCTCAGCTCTTTGTTTAGGTTCAGATGGTTTAGAATAAATTGTCCATAGTAATTGTTTTCTGTTCTGGCCAGAAACTTATCTTTAGTTTCAATTCTAACCTAGCCTTGGTTATTAAATGGGGATTGCCTCAGACAAACTGGTCAGGAAAAGACCTCAGTTTAGAAAGGTCAGGGTCAGCCACTGCATCTTGGGCCATGACCAGTTGTCCTGATGTTTATCTTGCCACTGAACTATGAAGACTGGAGGAGAGAATGAGGCACCTGGTGACTCTGAGCAGTTCTGCCTCACTTAAATCCAATTCATACACAAGTTAAGACATCATTGTCATGATGTCATTGCTCCTCTTTGAGAATTAACAACAACCACTAGTCCTATCAGGGTCATTCATGTATGTTCCCTGCCTGATGGTTTTGTAGGATTTTGTGAAAATAGGACCAGGGAAGAAGTGTCTGTCGTGTGTGACTCAGTAGCTGGTGTCAACTCTAAAAAAAAAAAAGACCAAAGAGTCACAGAGATTATGCAACCACTGTTGACTCTGAAAATACCAAAGAGCACACAGAGGTTATCATAAACACAGTTAACTCTGAAAAATAAAATAAAAACAAAGAGATAACAGTAGTCATAAGCAAAAAACTTTTTTTATTCTGTCAGAAGATACGTGTTGGGACCTCCTCTGATACTAAGAAGACTCGCTTTAGTGTGGGCAAATCTCAATACATAAAGTAGTGACTATGGGGTGAGCTGTAGCAACAATGAGATAAGTTTGATCAACAACAGGACTTCATGACCAGAACATGGGTACTGCAGGAGCTTGCCAGAGCTCGGATACCACCTGGTGCTGGTATGAAACAATTCTAGAATTTTACTGAGGCTCAGTTCATCCAGAGGGAGAGCACAAAGAATTGTTGTTATGGCAAGCTCAGGGACAGCTTACTTACTGGTCCTAGACTCTGGAAGACAGGGTGTCTCCTAATAGTAGAAAGAGAGGTGTGGTTTTGGCACGAGGATCCTACGTTGGCACTGTATGATGAACAATCCCTTTGCTGATCCAGAAGAGCTTGAGGTATAATAAAAGTCAAAGTAAAGGTCTCTGTGAGGCTCCTCCAGTTGTGAATGATTTGGACTCTTCTAACATGGTCCAAAGCACCTATAAACACATGCCCTCTTCTGCCTCTTTTTTGTTTTTGGTGTGTTTGTTCTTTGGCAAACCCATGGGAACTGATGAGATCAGTAAGAGAGAGAATGTAGAGAGAGTCAAGACAGTCAAGACAAGGATACGAGACTTTCCTAAATTGGGAATATCCCAAGTTAGGGGATAGAGAATGAATGATAAACCAACAGAGGCATTTGAGGAAAATCAGTCAGACAAGTTGGAGAATCAAGAAAGAGCAGTGAGGTGAAAACCCAAGGAGAAAATTACGTAGAAAGAAAGGGTGGCTAACAAAATCGGATGTTCACAGAGGTCAAGAATAACAACTGAGGCCATTAATTTTATCAATCTAAAAATTATTAGTAGCCTAGCAGTTTCAGTTGAGTAGTGATGACAGAAACCAGATAGCAAGTGTTTGAGGAGAGATTGGGTAAGTGGAAGTAATGAGTGTAGTAATTTTTTAGGAGTTTGAAAGGGAAGAAAGATTTAACTTTAATAAGACATAGGATCAATTATTTTTTTAAATTGAAGTTGCCTGAGCAAGTGCTTTTTTTATTCCCTCCTCATGCATAAATTTAGGAAAGAGCTAAATCCTCTTGGACCATATATTTTTCTTTCAACTGGTTAACTCGAGCGCCATGATTTGGTCCACACCTCTATACCCATCCCATCTTCTATACATCATAGCTTGGAAATTTAGCTAAGTAAGTTGAGTTCAGAGCAAACTGATTTATTTAGCTGAAGAGGTAAAAAAAAAACAAACCTTCAATCCAGTTGAAATTCTGCCTTTTGGGAAGTTCATCAAATATTATTATTATTTTTTTTTTATAAAGCAATTGGGGTTAAGTAACTTGCTCAAGGTTACACGGCTAGTCATTATTTATGTGTGGGTGTTCATTTTCTGAGGCCGGATTGCCACCTAGCCGCCCCTTTTAGGGCAATTGGGGTTAAGTAACTTGCCCAAGGTTACAGGGCTAAGTTTTTGTTTGTGTGGATTAAGTGTCTGAGGCCGGCTCCGAACTCAGGTCCTTCTGACTCCAGGGCCGGCGCTCTATTCACTGTGCCACCTAGCTGCCCCTCATCAAATATTATTAATAAAAATGGTAACAGCTTGGAATCCCCAAGTTAGAGGAGTCCCTTGCTTTTCTGTAGGAATATGTAGCTTTCTGTCTCAGTTAATTTCTATGTATCCTCAGCTAGACATTTGCATCCTCCCTTTGCACTTCCCAGAAATGCAATACCTCTAAAGACACGCAGGATAAAGCATTCCTTATCAATCATAAATTTTAATGTGAAGCATAAACAGGATAGCAAACAGATTAAAGAACATGAAGAAAAAAACAATATAAAAATGACTACTAATAAACAGGCATTGGAAGGGAGAATTAGAAAGAGTAGAACCTGTATGCAGGTTTTCTCAGTTCTTCAAGGGATGATTACACCTCAAAAATTCATTCTGACCTCTTTGTCCAGAAAACAGAGACCTGCCCAAAAGTCAGCTTCTTTTACTTAGTCCCCACATGCTTGATGCCCGTGATAAAATTCTTCCAAAGATAAGATTGACATAATGTTGATATTGATGCTCCTTTCTCTCTTCTTTGTCTCTCCTGAAGTCAAGCTTCCTTACAATCTCTTTTATCTGGCTGTCTTTTCTATGCAGTTTTAGAAAGAATAGAAAGCTTTTGGTAGGAGCAGAATTCCTCCTCCCCACCTCCTCACTCTTGCCTCAAATCCTTCAACAACCTAATTTCACTTTAGCTGGAAGGGAAGGCTGTCATTCTGAGCCACAATTCTCATGATTTCTAGCTAGGTTTCAGACTTTAACCTTTTCATGAGGAAATCAGTCTTAACAAATGTCCAAACTCATCTATATACCCAGTTATATTAGAATAGCAGAGATCTGGGGATATGTTTCTAGAAGCAAAGGAATAGCCAGAGTGATGATTGATTGTAGGTGTTACTACATATATTTCTCTCCCTCTCTCTCTCTCTCATATATACATATTAGTTGTATATATATTATACATATATATACATATTAGTTGTATATATATTATACATATATATACATATTAGTTGTTATTATAGAACCCTGAATTATAGGTAATTCTTCTAGTTTAATACCATTACTTCTCTGGCCTCTGGATGGCAGTGTTCTCCAAGTTACTCATTTTAAAGCTGAAAAGGTGAATGTTTTAATCATTCTAAATTGATAGTTTTACAATTGGATTTTCTGAACTGGCAGGAAAATAGATTGATCTAACATAGCCTTTATTTCTTTAAAACCTATGATCAGACCCTATTGGCATGGGTTTTCATTCCTGATCTTTGGAATGCCTAATTTTTGTTTCTAAGAGACTAACAAGAAGACCCTCCAAGTGAAGAAGTGGTGGATTTATTTAGTATTTTCTTCTGTCTGCATTAAAATATTTAAAAATTAAGTTATTATTCCTGCAACAATTTTTAAACTATTTTTTAATCTGGAAAGCCTGTGTTTGCCCTTGTCATACTAATGAAATCATTCTTCTGGTAGTAATTTCTCTTTCTTGTATTATATCTGAAAATTTTTAAGAGAAACATTTTGGTCTTTGAATTTGCTTCCTTTGTTCCCTGGGAATTACAAATGGGCAGTTTTTCTTTTTACTTTGATCGTAGATATGTTTTTACTAGAAGAACATGAAATGGCTGACTAATGCCAAAGATTTACAGGATCTGGGGGACATTGACTCATATAAGCAATAACGTATATATATAATATGTGCATATTATATATATACATATATAATACTATTTCTCTATCATAAATATGTTATTCATTATATTGATCCAAAGTTGCCAGAATTATGTCATTCACAGATTCATACATTATTTACATTCTTCATTTGAGTACAAACATATTTATAGCAGCTTTTTGTGGGGATGCCCATCAATTGGGAAATAGCTAGACAAGTGATGGAATACTATTGTGCTATAAAAAATGATGAACTGGCTGGTTTCTGAAAAACTTGAGAAGATGATGCAAAGTAAAGTGAGCAGAAACAGAAGACTACGAATAGTAACAACAATATTATAATGAGGTCAATTGTGTTCTGATCAATACAATGATCCAAGACAATGATTGTCCTTTGATCATAGTTCCAAATAGCTCTCCAGAAGGATTAGATCAGTTCACAACTCCACCAATGTTGTGTTAGTGTACCAATTTTTCCATATTCTCTCCAGCATTCATCATTTGCCTTTTCTTCCATACTAGCCAATCTGATAGGTATGAGGTGGTACATCAGAGTAGTTTTAATTTGCATTTTTCTAATCAATAGTAATTTAGAGCATTTTTTCTTATCCCAAAGTCTTAAGTCTTTATATCTGTCAAATAAGGACCACCTTCTACATAAAAACCTTTTCTGATCACCCATATCTTTTATTGTCCTACCAACAAAAAAATTAACTTATAATTTATAATATATATATATATTTTAATGTTTATGAACACATTGTCTCCCTTGATAAAATGTAAGAAGTTTCAGGATAGGCATTGTTTCATTTTGACCTTTGTATTCACAGTGCCAAGCACAGTGACTCGCATATAGTAGACACCTAAAAAATATTTATTGATACTTTAGGAAAGAAGTAATGGGGGCCTGAATTAGTGTGGTAGTAGTGAGAACAGAGAGAAGATAGTAGACTGAGGAATTTTATGGTCATACATTTGAAAAGACACCACTACATATTGGGTCTTGGAGATGGGGAAGGGGTGAGTGAGAGGACAATTCCAAGGTTTTAAACCCAGGTAGCTAATAGAATGGTGATGTCCTGACAGAAATAGGGAAATTAGGTATGAAATAGCTTGGAAAAAGATCGTTTTTTATTTGGACATGAGTTGGAGATGTTTATTTGAAATCTAGGTGATGTCTAGCAGGCTTTGCAGTTGGTAAACTGGAACTCAGGTGAGAGGTGAGGGCCGAATATGTTGATTCAGGTGTTTTGTACGTAGCGTAGCACTGGGGTCACTTTTAGAGACTGTAGAAAAGTCCCAACATAGAGCTCTGAATTACAGTTACACATGAGGGAAGAACCTGAATGATGATTTTGCTGAGAAGACTGAGGGTTGGTCATATGGATATGAGGAAAAATCCAGAATAAAATTATATCACAAAAACCCAGAGAAAAGAAAATATCTAGGAGGATGTAATCAACATTTCAAATGCAGCAGAGACATCAAGAAGGTTATGGAGCAAGAAAGGGCCATAAGGTTTGTCAATAACGAGATCTTTCATCACCTTGGAAAGACTGATAAAGTTTGTAAGAAAGGGAGTCAGAAGGGTCATTGCAATACAGAAGACAATGTGCTATGTTGAATTTTATATTCTATACGAGGGAGGTGAGGCAGGTAATAGAAAGGACTGCTTGATGGAAAACCTTAAATAATAGACAGAGAAAATCACTGAGAATGAAAATGAAAATAACTCTGAGGTTTCAATTCACATACTGCAAATTGTTGAAGATGACAGAGGCAGAAACAGTGCTGGAAGACCGGTACACTTCATATACTGTTGGTGGAACTGTAAATTGTCTGACTATTCTGGAAAAAGAGGAGTGATCGGACTCTTCATGCCCTTTGACATATATATATATATCCCACTGGAGGTATAGCCCAAGGAGGTGAGACAGAAAGAGAAGTCCCATATCTACCAAAATCTTTGTTGTAACACTTTCTCTGATGCCCAATAGCTTGAAACAATGTGCATACTCCACCAATAAGGAATGTATAAACAAATTGTGGTATATGAATGTAATGAATTATTGTTATGCCATGAGGAGTAACAAATAGGAGTAATTCAGGGAGGCATGGGAAGATTTATACAAATTGATTGGTAAAATAAAATATACAGTCACTACAACAATGTAAATTAAAAGTACAACGAGATGAAACTGATTCGCTGTAATTATAATTTCCAATCTTTGCCTTGGAGAAGATGTGAGAAAAATTTACCTCCCTTCCTTTTATTAGAAAGGAAGACATTATAATTGTGGGATGTTCCCTATGTTATTAGATGAGATAGATACATGCAGCATTTGGTTTGGTTAACTGTTTTGTCTTTGTTACAAGGGGAATCTGGATGGGAGTGGGGGTGAAGGAGAGATAAATCCAGAAATTACTTTGATATAAAAACAAATAGCCTCAGTAAAACTTTTTTTAAGAGAGAAAGCTGGTGAATCCAGGGCTTATAACAATGCCAAAACACATAGATTTTTTTTTTCCCTTGGAAAGGACCTTAAGGGTCACCTGGCCCAACATCTTCATTTTACAAACAAGGAAGTTAAGTATCTTGTCCATGTTCATACAGAGTCAGAAATTGAACTCAGGTCCCCTATTTCTAATTGCAGCTGAATTTTCTACCATCCTCTTCCCTTTCAGTTTAAATTTATTTTGATAACACTTACAAAACTACAAGTACAAATATTCTTAGTCTTTGTCATACCCATCACTGACCAGGAACCTGCCTTTCCTATGGATGACCTGTACTTCTGAAGACTGCCTTAATAAGATCATAAATTTATATCTGTGAGGGACTTCAGACGGTCATCTAATCTAACTCCATCATTTTAAGTGACTTCCTCATGGTCACATAGGTAGTATTAAGTAGTAGATCCAGGATTTGAACCCATTTCAGAGAACTACAAATCTGGGTCTCATTATACTGTACCTCATCATGCAACAATGACAAAATCACCAGTATCTTTAGTTTCTTACCCTTTCTGTCATAATTCTTAATGCTTTCTAGATTTCTTCTGGCAGAATAATCTGTGTTCACATGAATTTTCAAAAGTTGAGTGGTACTCATCAGATTTAATAAGTGTTTGGAGATTGTCTGTCATGTCCTCCATTCATGCCCTAAAAACGCCAGAAATCTCTATCATCAAACTGTTTCAGTAGCCCTAGAGAGAGAGAAGAGTCATAAAGTATTATTTCTTCTTCCTCTGATCCCACTGGTAACTGCTGATTCACATCCTAATTGTTTAGAAGACAACCAACTGTTTCCTTCTAGAGGCACCTGGGTCGAACAGTGGGCCTGGAGTCAGGAAGAACTGAGTTCAAAATCCAACCTTGAACACTTAGGCAAGTAACTCAACTGCGCTCTGCTTCAGCTTCCTCAACTGGAAAATGAGGATAGTAATTGCACCCACCTCCAGAGTTGTCCTAAGGCTCAAGTGAGATTTGCAAAGCACTTAGAGCAGTGACAGACATACAATAGGTGCTTGATTAATGCTTATTTCCTTTTTTTCTCCCAAGTATCTAGTTCTCATCTCTTCAGGAACATTCCTATTCTTCCTGTTTTCCTCTTTGTCATATTCTGTTACCTTCTAACCTCTACCCAACATGTTAGGATTCCCCTGCTTCTTCAGATTATTTTTCTTTGTTTTTAACACAAACTTCTTCCATTTTTTAAAAGAACACTATTCTTTCTGATTACCTGGAAAGGAGAGAGGTATTTTTAGGCCCTTTTTACCTTCTTTAGGAGCAAGATTAGCTTATCTTTTGACCATAGATAATAATTACTTGGCTTTTCCAGAAAGACTAATATTTTATACTCTTTATAAGTCACTACAAAATCCTCTTCTCTAGCGATACGGGGACCTTTGATCCCAGGTGTTCCTCTCCTCACCTTAGCACTTGCTCACATTTTTAATATGACATAAACCTGTTACAGCAAGCACCCTAGCACAACCAGGATGGCTGCAAACACAGGTTCTTTGATCTGCTTTTCTAAAGGAAAGCAACTCAAAAGGGGTTATCAATCTTACTTTAATCAAACATGTATCATTTACCTAGTTCAGGGGGAAAAGTCAGAAGCCTGAACTTCAGAGAAAATACAAACAGAAATTACAAGCAGACAAAAATAAAGACAGAGAAAATAACACAATTCAATAGACAGGGCTTCTAGCTGTCTATCACATATCTACATAGTTAGTTACCAGAGAGAAAAGCACCAACATCTGCGTTTTCAAAGCCGGGGGTGGGAGGGCTCAATGGCTGCCCCTGAGTCTCATTTGGCCAAATCATACGATTCTTCCCAAAGTAGCCCCAAAGCAAAACCTCACATCAGGGTATATTTATAGTTTTCTCCAGGGTCAGAGAACATCACAACCCTCGTGACCCACTAACAACATGTACCTTTCTGCAAAACAAACCTCCCTCAAAGCAAGCTTCTCCTGCAGGCTCTGCCCCACCCTTCAACAAACTCTTCCCACCACAGGTTCTGTGTAACCACTTTCAGCCTATTAGGGAGCAGAGTATATTTTCAAATCAGGGAAGGTCCTCAAATTTATTTAGGCATATTAAGGGGCAGGGAAGATGTTCAAATTCCCTTACTATTACATCACCCAACATTTTTTCCCCTTGTCTTACCAATTTCTTTTTCTTTCTTAAATAATTTTCCTCTTCCTCCTTCTCACTCAGTCCTCCAATGTCTCCTTTTCCTCTTATAGCTTGAGTCCTCTTCTTTTTATTGTTCCTTTTTTTAACTTGAGCTCTTATAAATTTTCCCTCCTTAAATTCAGTCTCTAGCTTTTGTCTAAACCTATCACATCTGCTTCCCAATTTCTTTTTATTCTGTTAGAGTTTTTCTCCTCCTCTTTTCACCCATCCTTCTCCCATCCCTGGAAATGAGATATATAAAGCTTTTCCCTGCTGAAAATGGCTTATTGAACAATAACAGAAACAGGTGTTCTTATTCACATCTATGGATGTTTATGCCCTTGTATGGAAAAGGGGGTATTGTTATTTTTTTTTTAAGCAATTGGGGTTAAGTAACTTGCTCAAGGTTACACGGCTAGTCATTATTTATGTGTGGGTGCTCATTTTCTGAGGCCGGATTCGATCCCGAATCATCCCAACTCTGAGGCTGGCACTCTTACTCACTGTGCCACCTAGCCGCCCCTATTTGTTATTTGTTTTTTGTTTTTTTTATAACAATGCATTCTTGATTATATAGCATTTGTCTGTTTTACCAAACCCTTTTCTTGTTTATGAAAAAGCTATCTCTTTCTATTTTAGGAAACTTCAATACTCTCTTCCTATTGGGTTTAATGTTTCTACTTAGTTTCTGTAAGACTGAGTGAAAACGTGTGTGTGTGTGTGTGTGTGTGTGTGTGTGTGTGTGTGTGTGTGTGTGTGTGTGTGATCAGAATTTTCTTTTTGAAACAATCTGATCTTTGGTCATTTCCCTCTAAGTTAGAGGCACCTGTAATATTGTAAATTCAACCTTGATTAAGGCTAAATGGCGCCCTGTTGACTGGTGTACTGATGAAAATCAAGATTAAATGTGTTTGAAATAGAAAATATCCTCTAGGTTAGAATAGAAGAAAATTGGCAGGGGACCTTGCAGTACCATTATTTCCATTTATTTCAGTTTTTAGTGTCCAACTGAAGCAAGGATATATGAGCCTTGGGATCTGCACAGAGGTTCCTTATTTTATCCCTGAATCCTGGGCTGACTTACTACTTGGTTAACTACTAATAGAACTTTCAGTTGAGATCCTATGGGAGTTGTTACTCTCCAACAATAATGAGTTGGAATATTGACACTACTGAATTCAATGAGTGTGAGATGTGAGGAAAGTCTTGGTCAAATAAGATAGGCATATTTGATATTATGTTTAAAGATCTATGTGGCTGAAACTATATAAATTAATGGAAATCCAGCACTTTGCACAACTTTATCTGTTTTTTGAAAAATGGAGATAGATTACTGCTTTCAGTTTTGGCTGCCTAATGTCTTATAATATATTTTAGTTAATATCACATTGTAGGATACACATTCATAGACCACAAAGGCATCATAAATCAAATAGTAGAAAATTTTCATAGCATTGCAAAGTAACTCAAAGGAAAGCATATAGGCAACAGAGTTATTCTTAGTTTTCTTTTTCTCCATAAACAAAAAGAGTAGAACCTTTTACAGATCCTGGTGTAACCACTCCCAAGGAAACTCATGCAAGGAATTAAAAATCATCCCTGTTTTGCTGGGAGTAGGAGTAAACTATTGGGCATGATGAAAGATCCCTGTTTGTTGCAGACTCAGCCAGATAACCTCTTGACCAGGTGTTTCTGCCTGTTTTTTTTTTTTTTGTTTTGTTTTGTTTTTGTTTTTGTTTTTGTTTTTTTTGATGCTCAGCTTTATTTCACTGGTCCTCATATCTGTGCTATGTCCTATGAAGACTGGTAATAGTTATGAAGCTTTTTTCTGCTCCTTACTTCAGGTGGCTTGCTTACTTTTCCTTATAGAAGGGTGAATGGGCTCTGCCATGGTCTTTTAGTTTATATGCAGAGGGGTTGAATCTGCCACTTTGAGGCTACACATGGCTCTCTAGGTCCTCAAATGTAGCCTGAATTCGAACTTCACAGTTTTTTTTTCTCTCTATCTGTTACAACTATTTTAGAAAGGCAAAACTTTGAACATATCCTGTTGTTGGAGCATGCCCATGTCAGTGGGGTCCTGCCTGTTCCCAGAGCTTTTCCTGGCTGGAATGGGAAGCTCTTTCTAGAAACAAAATTCTTTTCTTAGGGTGGCAGTCTCTTTGTTGGTCCCCATCCATCTCCAAAAGGAGAGACAGTTCAGTTTTTTTTTAATTCCCCATTGACCTTTCTCCTAAGAGAAAACAGAAGAATTTAGAAAATAGAGCATAATTTCCAACCACTGTTTGTTTCCTGTTAGTATTTTTAGATGAAGGGCACAAAAATGCTGAATCTGGGTCTTGGCTCCTTCTCACAGCATGGAGTATGATATCAGGATTGTGTGGGACAAAACGCCCTTTTGCCCAATGAAATATGCAGAGACTTCTCTAAGTAAAGACAGTAAGGATTTATTATACAATCTTTTGAGAAGGGGACATCATCACCACCAGAAGCAGTCTGGTAGGAGAGGTCAAAATACAGAAGGCAAAAGCTAGTTTATATACCCCAAATTTCCCCCAGTCCTCCCTCCTTTGTCCTGTACTGTTCCCATTAATTAAGAACTAAGGCACACAATCTTAACCACAAAAATCTGCTGGCATTGCAGGTAGAAATGTCAGTAATATCAAAAAGCAGAAGGTACATGTCTAGTGGACAGAAAACAGACAAAAGATCATCAGCATCATAACAGATAAATGTCAACTACCTTAATATAGTCAAAATATAGATATGAAAGCAGTTAAAGAATATCAACTTTGTCAATGCAGATGTGAAAGCAGATGATATCTCATGAATAATGGGGATGTCGGGGACTTTGGGTCATGGTGACCCTCCTACTGGCAGGTAGGAGGTAGAAAATATCTTATGAGTCATGGGGATTTTGGAACATGATAACCAGTCTGTAGGTCTTACAACAATCTTTCTAAATTTGTAAAGGGGAAACGAAGTCTGTAGCCAAGTTTGAGGAATATGTAATTTCCCCTCCTACATATTAGCTAAGCTCAGCAAAACTTTCAACTCATGACCAGGGGAGTAAGGCATGGATCTCAGGCTGCTTAAATCTTTGGTACTTTATTATAATTCCATTCAGATTTCTGAGATGTTACCTGAGAAGTTTTCACTTGCCCCACACAAGATCCAGAGTAGACAGAATAACTAAAGATCAGGCTTTTCTATTTAGTGACCTTTTGCTGGTACATACCTCCAATTTTACCTTGATATTGCTATTTTATTATTTATGGAGCAGAGGGAGCAAGGTCAAAGGCAGGGGTCTATGGCAAAGGGCCTGTTGCCACTGCACCTTGGCATTTTTGACTTTCTAATGGCTGGAACTTCACATCCTTTCTGTCCCTTCACATCTCTTTGACTCCATTTAATTTTATGATTCCTGATACTGAATACTTACTAAACTAGATCAGCAAATAATGTCTACTGTTTGCATAATGCCTCAGTCTTTTTGAGGCCATCGTGATTCTCATGATTAACATCACCATCACAAAACCTTTAAGATGTATCCATCTGCATAGAATTCCATGGTCAGCACTACATAATATATATATATGTGTGTGTGTGTGTGTGTGTGTGTGTGTGTGTGTACATATATATGTATATACATATATGTATATACAAAATACACAGATATGAATATATATACACATTTTATATTTACAATAAATATAAACATATATGTGTGTACTTATATATATACATACATATATACATTTTGTGTGTGTGTGTGTGTGTGTGTGTGTGTGTGTGTGTGTGTGTGCTTCTGCTGAGCACCTAATAGGTAAGGAAGGAAGTGTCTCACAGGGAAGGTGTGGTGTGTCCTAACTTCCCACTGCCAGGCAATCCATCTCCCTCCCTCCCAGTACTCCATCTGGCCTTCTACTGACTCCACCTCCACCAAGTATCAGATATATACTACAGCCTGATAAATTGGAACAATTTCAATCCAAGGCTGAACCCTTATGATAGCTTACTTGAACTAATTCCTCTCTATGACTCTAAGTCTAGAGCATGTATACATATGTATGTGTGTGTATATGTGTATAGTAGTGAGATTGTAGAATTATTCACCAAATTGGTACTAGTAAGTCAGGTCCCCAGAATGAAGTTCTTGTTAAGTGACTTGCTCAGGGTCACACAGCTGATAAGTGTCAAGTGTCTAAGGTCACATTTGAACTCAGGTCCTCCTGACTCCAGGACCAGTGCTCTATGTACTGCACCATCTAGCTGCTCTCAAATAGTATTTCTAAAAGAATGTGGGGTTCTTCTAATACTATCAACTCAAACCACTATCTGATATGTCCAACCTATAATTATTTAACTAACTGATATCACCTAGATGTCATTGAAAACAAAAGGATATTTGCTAAGAAGATACAGCAAAGACAGAAACAGAAACATCCTCTCAATTTAGAATACGTGAACTCACACCGCTGAGTTCACTTTTGGATAGGGCATAATTAGTATAAATGAGTTTTTTGCTTGCATACAACACATGGGTTAATTTGAATAAACTGCTGGTCTGGGTTGACCATGTTGCTTCTTAGGACTGGCTTCTCTCCAGGCTGATTGCTGTCAAATGCAGTTTCTTGACCTCCAGTGGTTCTTTTCACCTTTCAAAACTGAGATGACCTTAGCAGTTTCATCTCCTATACTCAGTTACCTAAAAGCAGGAAAAGGTGAAATAGAACAGACAGAGAACATAGAAACACAATGTGTTCAAAGTCACAGAGAAACGCAGGTGAGGACATAAGGGCCAGAGGTTCATGGCAGTTCTTGCCTTACAGGTCACCAGGCTCTTTGAAATATAGACTCCCCTGCTTGCTAATGCCCTCAGACTAAAATCTGCATTTTGAACCATTTTGAACTAAATTTGAACTAGACCCATTGAGGCATTCATCTCCATTGCAGATGCCTCTTTAGCACAGTGCTAGAAAGCTTATGTAGCTCCCAGTTTACTTTTCAGTAGCTAAATTATACCTCGTTATAATCCTTGTAGAGGTTATTCTTTCAGAAAATTGCTGAGTACTCTGGTGTTCATGGTCCCATAGTTCCTCAACTCTAAAACTACTTTTCCCATGCAAATGAGTGGCAAGGAGAAAGGAACTGGAACAGAACTAAGCATAGGGGACAAGGTCATTATTCTTTCTTTATCTGTCTACATTTCTGGTTTTTTCATAATTATATGCAACAGCAAAACTTTTTCAAGCTTTGAGCCCATATCTGATAAAATTTGCTTCCAAGGATGCCACTGAAAGTTGTGCTTTCAGTGCATAGGGTGTGAGTAGGAAGTCTGACCAACTTGATTAATATAAAGGATGTTTGGGACTTTGATTATGTTTCTTTGATAGGTACAAAAATCCCTGCCAGGCTGTTATAAAACTGAGATGCATTTTGGCATTCTTTAAATACTACTAAAGATACTTACTGGTTTAAAGAAACCAGTTAGCAACAGCCCTGGGTCCAAAGTGGGGTGACCTATATGCGTCTACCCTACCAGCTTCCAGTACTATTCTTAGCATCAGAGATTAGTCCTGGAGAGACAGTGGCAAATCCTCTCAGAAGTTGCCAAAGGGCAGACAACATAGTCTAAGGGATGGTATTAATGGGGTGGTTAGAGCTCTAGGAGCCAGCCTTCTGGAGGAATTGTGAGGATCCCTGGACCAAACCTACTCGAGAGTAGAACCACCTCATGTATATACAGATGGAAGAGGCAGCAAAGAGCGCCAATGAAAATAATAAACGAATTAGTGAATAAGTTCGTGAGTAAGCAAATGAATAAAAAAAGCGGCTAGGTGGCGCAGTGAGTAGAGCGTCGGTCCTGGAGTCAGAAGGACCTGAGTTCAGATCCCGCCTCAGACACTTAACACACACAAACAAAAACCTAGCTGTGTGACCTTGGGCAAGTTACTTAACCCCAATTGCCCTCCAAAAAGGAAAAAAAATGCATTTATCAAGCACTTACTTTGTGCAAATAGCGTCTAGAGACAAAATTAGGACATAGACATTGGCTTTTAAAACTTTGAGCTATAAATTCTCTCTTTTCTTCCCTCCCCAACCATCTTCATTGAGAAGGCAAGCAATTCAATATAAGTTATACATGTGTAGTTATGCAAAACACTTCCATAATAGTTATTGTGAAAGACTAACTATATTTCCCTCTATCCTATCCTGCACCCCACTTATTCTATTTTCTCCTTTGACCCTGTGCCTTTTGAAAGGTGTTTGCTTCTAACTACTCCTTCCCCCAATCTGCCCTCTCTTCTATTATCCCCTCACATCATCTCCTTCCCCCCTTACTTTCCTGTAGGGTAAGAAACTCAATTGAGCATGTAGGTTATTCCCTCCTTAAGTCAAATCAGATGAGAGTAAGGTTCACTCATTCCCTCTCACCTCTTCCCTCTTTCCTTCCATTGTGAAATCTTTTTCTTGCCTCTTTTATGTGAGATAATTTATCCCATTCTGTCTCTCCCTTTCTCTTCCCAATATATTCCTTTCTCACCTCCTAATTTTATTTTTTAGATACCATTCCTTTATATTCAACTCACCCTGTGTCATCTATCTATCTATCTATCATCTATCTATCTATCTATCTATCTATCTATCTATCTATCTATCTATCTATCTATATATCCATATATCCATATATCTATCTACCTGTCTCTTTCCTCCAACTACCCTAATACTGAGAAAGATCTTATGAGTTACAAATATCATCTTTCCATGTTGGAATGTAAAGAGTTCAATTTTAATGAGTCCCTTATGATTTCTTTTTCCTGTTACCTTTTCATGCTTCTCTTGAGTCTTATATTTGAAAGCCAAATTTTCTATTCATCTCTGGTCTTTTCAACAAGAATGCTTGAAAGTCCTCTATTTACTTGAATATCCATTGTTTTTGCCCTGAAGTATTATACTCAGTTTTGCTGGGTTGGTGATTCCTGGTTTTAATCCTAGCTCCTTTGATGTCCAGAATATCACATTCTAAGCCCTTCAATACCTTAATGTAGAAACTGCTAGGTCTTGTGTTATACTGATTATAATTCCACAATCCTCATTTTTTTTCTTTCTGACTGCTTGCAATGTTTTCTCCTTGACTAGGAATTCTGGAAATTGACTACAACATTCCAAGGAATTTTCCTTCTGGAATTTCTTTCAAGAGGCAATTGGTAGGGGTGGCTAGGTGGTCCAGTGAGTAAGAGCGCCGGCCCCAGAGTTGGGATGACCCAGGATAGGATCTGGCCTCAGAAAATGAGCACCCACACATAAATAATGATTAGCCATGTAACCTTGAGCAAGTTACTTAACCCGAATTGCTTTAAAAAAAGAGGCAATTGGTGGTTTCTTACAATTTCTATTTTACCTTCTGGTTCTAGAATATTAGGGCAACTTTCTTGATAATTTCTCCTGTCTAGACTCTTTTTTGATCATGGATTCCAGAAAATCCAATAATTTTAAAATTATCCCTCCTGCATCTATTTTCCAGGTCAGTTGTTTTTCCAATGGGTTATTTTACATTGTCTTCTATTTTTTCAAAAATTTTTTTGGTTCTGTTTTTCCATTTGGCCAATTCTGCTTTTTAAGGCATTTTTTTCCTCATTGACTTTTTGGACCTCTTTTGCCATTTGTGTTAGTGTATTTTTAAAGTGTTATTTTCTTCAGTATTTTTTTTTTGGAGTCTTCTTTAGCAAGCTGTTGATTTGTTTTTCATGATTTTCCTGCGTTACTCTTATTTCTCTTCCCAATCTTTCCTCTACTTCTCTTGATTTTTTTTTTTTTTTTGCTTTTTGGAGGGGGGAAGGTAGGGCAATTGGGGTTAAGTGCCTTGCCCAAGGTCACACAGCTAGTTTTTTGTGTTAAGTGTCTGAGGCCAGATTTGAACTCAGGTCCTCCTGACTCCAGGGCTAGTGCTCTATTCACTGCACCACCTAGCCACCCTCCTTACTTGATTTTCAAAATCCTTTTTGAGCTCTTCCTTGGCCTTCAACCAATTCATATTTTTCTTAGAAGCTTTTGATGTAGGAGCTTTGACTTTGTTGTCTTCTTCTGGCTGTGTGTTTTGATCTTCTGTGTCACCAAAGTAAGATTCTATAATCTGACTTTTTTTTACACTGTTTACTCATCTTTCCAGCCAAATACTTTACTTTCTAACTCCCTGTTAAGGTTTCCAGTGGGGGTGGGGGTGAGGGTAGGGGTGGGTGTACTGTCTAAGGCTTCTGGGGTTTTGTATCAGCTGCTGGATTCCCCACAGTCTGTGGTCCCAGAGCTCCAGAAGCAGCTGCTGCTGCACCTCTGATGGTCCAGGGTTGGGACTGGACTATGTGCTTCCTCTTTCACCCAAGTCCCACAGAGTTCCCCTACTGACCTTCCTCACTGTTTTGGTGTTTGTGGGTGGAGAAGTCTGAGAATCGCTGCCAGCGATTCATTCCCCTGAGACCTGCTCCAACCCTGTCTGTCCCCATCACAGCCTATGCCAGACTGGGCTCCACTCCCAGCCTGATGGTATATACCCTTCCTGTCAGCCTTCCAGGCTTGTCTCGCACTGGAGATGTGTTTCACTCTGTCATTTTGTGGGTTCCACAGCTCTAGAATTTGTTTAGAGTCATTTGTCACAGGTATTTGGAGGGGGTCGGGGGCGGGCTCAAGCAAGTCCGTCCTTTTACTCCTCCCTCTTGGTTCTACCCCCTCATTTAATCTTAAAAACAAAAAAAACCAAAACCTATAAGTCATACTTCTTTTTTTAATATTTTATTTTTTCCAATTAAATGCAGCAAGGGAAAGAAAGAGAAATTCCATTTAAAATAACTGTAGACAATTTAAAATACTTGGGAGTCTAAATGCCAAGACAAATACAGGAACTATATGAACTTAGTTACAAAACTCTTCTCACGAAAATAAAGTCAGATCTAAACAATTTGAAAAATATTAAAATATTAATTACTCATGCTAGGCATCGCATCATGGTCAACTCAGACCCATGCCCTATGTATATCGAAATATGTATATAAATGTATATAGACATACTATATCTATCTATCTATCTATCTATCTATCTATCTATCTATCTATCTATCTATCTCTATGTCTGTCTGTCTGTCTATACCAGTAGTATACACATAGTATACACCTATGTATACTTTTTCTAACTGCTCTAATAATGGAATAGTTCTTAGGAGTTACAAGTATCATCTTCCTATGTAAGGATTTAACCTGATCGAATCTCTTATGACTTGATTTCTCTTTCTTTTTTTACCTTTTTATATTTCTCTTGAGTCTTGTATTTGAAAGTCCAATTTTCTATTCAAGTCTCACTGAATATCCTCTCAAGCATCCCCACCTCAAGCACCAGGAATGCTTGAAGGTCCTCCATTTGATTAAATATTCATTTCTTTCGCCCTCTCTCCCCCCAAAGGATTATACTCAGTTTTGTTGGGTAGGTGATTTGTGGTTATAATCCTAGCTCCGTTGCTTTCTCTGCTCCTTTAAGGTGAAAACTTCCAAATCTTATGTGATCCTGACTGTAGCTCCATGATATTTCAATTGTTTCTTTTTGGACGCTTGCAATATTTTCTCCTTGACCTGGGAGTTCTGGAATTTGGTTATAATATTTCTTGGGAGTTTTTGTTTTGGGATCTCTTTCAAGAGCTGATTAGTGTATTCTTTCAATTTCTATTTTACTTTCTGGTTCTAGGATATCAGTGCATTTTCATTGATAATTTCATGAAATTTGATGTGTAGGCTTTTTTCCCCCGATCATGGCTTTCAGGTAGTCCAATAAATCTTAAATGATCTCTTCTCAATCTATTTTCTGAGTCAGTTTTTTTGTTTGTTTTGTTTTTCCTTTGGATGAGTTATTTTACATTTTTCTTCTCTTTTTTTCATTCTTTTGATTGTTTTATTATTTTTGGTGCCTCAGATTCATTAGCTCTACTTTCTAATTTCTAATTTTTAAGTAATATTTTTTACAGTGAACTTTTGTACTTTCTTTTCCATTTGACCAATTTTTCTTGGTTCTTTTACCTCTTTTCCCATTTGGTCAATTCTTCTTTTAAAGAAATTCTTCTCTTCAGTGGATTTTTGTGCCTCTTTTTATCAGTTGGCCTATTCTGTTTTTAAGGCATTATTTTCTTCAGTATTTTTTGTGTGTGCTCCCTTTGCCATGCTGTTGACTCTTTTTTCATGATTTTCTTGCAACATTCTCATTTCTTTGGCCATTTTTCCTCTACCTCTTATATTTGATTTTTCAAATCCTTTTTAAGCCCTTCCAGGAATTTTTTTGGGGGACCTGAGAGCAAATCACATTTTTCCTTTGAAGCTTTGCATGTAGCTATTTTGACTTTGTGGTCTTCTTTTGAGTTAGTGTTTTGATCTTCCCAATCTCCATAGAAACTTTCTATGGTCAGTTTTTTTCCTTTTTGTTTGCTTATTTTTCCAGCTTATTTCTTGACTTTTAGCTTTATATAAAAGTTGAACTCTGCTTCCAAGATGGAGCAGGCTCTGACCCAAGCTTCAGGTTTTTCATGCTGCTACTTTCAGATCTCATTCTAGGGGGTCTATATGTTTTCAGTTCTTCCAAGTTGGTATGATCTAAGGAGAGGTATTGTCACTGCTCTCTTGGCCTGTGTTCTGCTCTGTAAACAACTATAAGTACTCTTTTCCATCCTGGAATTGTGAACAAGGTCCCTGCTTCCCTGTGGGCACATAGTCTAATGTGCTAGTGTTCCATCTCACCCTGGGACTGCAACTTGGAACAATGTATAGATAATGCAACAGAATTTTGTACTCAGTATCGGCAAATGGTCCCTTGTAATCTTCTGACCAGTTGTCAGACCTCCTTACTGTCTGGGAACTGATAGCACTGGAAGCACTGCTGCTGATTCAGTCATCCCTACTACTGCCTTGGCCTGCACTGGACTTCATTCCACTCTCATCCCGTTGAGACAGACCTTTCCTGCTGACTTTTTAAGTTGTCCTGGACTGGAAAATTGTTTCCACTTTGTCCTTTTGTTAGTCCTGCTACTCTAGAATTCATTTTAAAGCATTTTTGTAAAGTTGTTTGGAGGAGAATTTGGGAAAGCTCAGGCAAGTTTCTGCTTTTACTTTGCCATCTTGTCTCTGTTTCTCAGTCATACTTCTTAGTATTCATTAGAATGAAAATCAGTTTCTTGTCACTTTCTGTTACTTTATCAGTTACTATATGTCATCTCAATAGAGCAGGGAGGAAGTAAGGCAGCACAGCTAGCTCTACAAATGAACTACACTTTAGCCCCTCTATATCCTAAGAGGGCTCCAGAAAACTCTTTCACCTCCAAAGAAAGTTCCTTTGAACTTTCTTTTGTTCTTAGTGGCCTTGCACTTTTCTCCTGCTAAAGAATTAGATGCTTAAATTGATTGTATTAATTAGTCAGAATTCAGAGCATTATTATATTATCTAATATAACACACAATGTAATATAAACATATAATATATCACATATAATACTACATTTTCATATATGATAGCAGCATCTTTTAATATGTTATATGATGTTATGTTATATATTATATCACCACATGTCGTCCTATTCTATTAAACTATGTCATATTACATATAGTATTATCTTGTAGTCTCTAGGCCTGATATACCTAGAGAATGGTTTTAAGTGACCTGGAGATCATTTAGCCCCTCCTTGAAATGCTACTTCTTCTTGATTCATCACTCATCTAATAAGAGAGGAAAAGGGATAAGAGAGAAAAGGGATAAAGGGTAGAGAAAGGAGGAATGGGAAAAGAGAAGGGAATTCATTTTGTTTGGGAGAAAGGGGAACAAAGGCAACTGAAGGATTCATGAACTGAATTGGTACTCCTTATATGGTTTATTTTTGTCATACCTTAATGATCTCATTTTTGCCTTCAGCTTGAAATGCAGTTTTCCACACTTTTCACACTCAACTGAAGTTTATAAAAGTACCAATGAATTCCAGTGGTCTTTAGGTTCAGCTAGTAGTGAATAATGATGTTTATCAAAAGTCTTGAGAGGGCATATTCCAGTTGCTTGCCAGTTATGAAGCCTGAAAGCATATCTTGACACTATCCAAGTAAACATTCTGCATTGTTTAGAAGGAGCAGTACTAATGTATGACTACCTTAGGTATACTATAGTTAAGAGAAATAAAAAGAAAACATATGATGTTAGCCATGTTTTTTGTCCAGAAATATTATATTTATTGTATAGAGTACTTATTCTTCCCTACACCAGTTTTATCATCTTGTTTGTCACTAAAAGAGGATTGTACCTTATTTATAAGAATCATAGATGTAGAGTAGTACCTTGGCGTCCATTTAATTCAATCATTTCTTTTTATAGAAGAGGAACTGAGTTCTAGTGAGGCAAGTGACTTCTAAGCATATTTCAGAGAAGTAAAAACAGTAAAAAGTAAAGTAAGTAAAAACAAAAAATATGCAATCCCTCTAAAAGTGTGAGAGGTAGACAATATTCATTAATACTAAGTAATCCACCTCAAAATTTTGTAGGCCAGTTGTGCACCACTCAGCTTATCTACAAATAAAAATAAAATGGCAGTATTCAGCAGGTGGAACAAAACCAGATTGATATTTAGAGTTCATGAAGAGGTTTGTAAAAGAAATTGTACTTTATTTGCCAAACTTGTTTTTGCTGATAACAATAAGGCAAATACAAATGCTGACTGAGGTAGTTTCGAAGACATCAGATTTGATTAAAAAATTGACAGTGTTCTTGCGTTAAATGATTTTGTGTCTTTTCAATCTGGTTATATTCTATCTCAACAGAATTGAAAAAAAGGCTTCATGCAGTTTGCAGAATGATGAATTACTGCTGTATAGTAATTGTCAGTCAAGTAAAACGAGCCCAAAGCATTATGATTTTTGCTTATGTTTGTGCCATATAAATCTATGAAGGTGGAGTTTTTTTTTCCTTTTGGATTCTTTCTTCCCCAGAAATTTTTGCCTTATCCAAACATTCAGCAGAATACACACTCCCATGGCTTCAGTTATCAATTTTAAACAGATGATGCCCAAATATTTATACCTTTAGCTCTGATCTCTTCCCTGAACATCATTCCCACAGTTCCAATTGCATACTTGACATCTCTCTCTGGATATGCCTCTGGCATGTCAAAAATAAACAGGTCCAAAACTGAACTAATCAAATTCCTTCCTCACTCCTCAAACCTGCCCCTCCTTCTAGGTCTCCTATTCTTGTTTGATGCCATTTCTGTTCTTCCAGGCACCTGAACTCAACATCTTGGCATCATCTTTGAATTTTTGTACTCTCTATAATCAGTTGTTCTGACCTATCATTTTGACCTCAGTGACCTGGGCAGCAAGGTTGATCAGTGGATAGAGCTCTGGACTTGGAGTAAGGAAGATCTGAGGTCAAATCCTGTCTCTGATACTCCCCAGTCATGTGGATATAGGAAAGTCACTGTGCCTTTGTGCCTCAGTTTCCTCATCTGTAAAATAAGGATAATAATTGTATCTACCTCACAGGGTTGTCATGAGGATCATATAAGAGAACAGATGTCAAGTGCTTTGCAAAACATAACATACTATTGTAATACCAATGTGATATTCATAGCAATAACCATGAATATACACAAATATTTCCAGGGTTGAACTGCAAAAAAAATAATAAACTCTCTTCATTCAAGACCAAACCAAAACATTTATTTGAAACATCATTATTGAAATACCAGAAGGCAAAACTTAATAAGGTAATAAAAATGTTGGTATAAATCACCAGTCTTATACAGCACCAATATCTCAAGCTTTTTTTTCTGCCAGCCTCCCTGCAAACAAGCCTTCCCAGAAGCAAGTTTCCCTAGGCAAGTTCCTCCCTCTGTCCATTCTTCTTTCCTCCTGTACCTTCTCTGCACACCTCTCCCTTGAAGCAATATAATATATATGGTTTTCAAACAAAGACTCAGCACTTAATTGGAAAAGGATGGAAATCCCTGTGACCCAGAGCCTAAATGGCTCTGCATCAGAGCTCTATGTGAGGCCTGTTAATGGACAGGGAAGATCTTATATTGCATTAACCCTACAATTATATAAATGCTAGCTATCTTTTACATCTGGTCTTTCATTTTCACTCATACTACCTTTAACATAATTTGGGTCTTCATAGCTTTCAGCAGGATTATGGTATTAATCTTGTAACTGATCTCCCTACTCTCCAAACCATCCTTACCACTGATGCTAACATGCTCTGTCTAATCCCCAACACTAATTTAGACTCCTTAGTGCACTTCCATAGTCTAACTCTAACATACCTTACTAGTTTTGAGACTATTCTCTTTCATGTCGTAATAGAAGCAGACTACTCCATATACTTGTCCTTTCCTAGGACCCATATAAGTGATATAGTGGATAAAGTGCTAGGCCTTGACTTAGGAAGACCTCAGTTAAAATCCAATCTAAAACTTTTATTAGTTGCATGACTCTGGTCTACTCATTTAACTTTTGTCTGCTTAAGTTTCATCAACTATAAAATGAGGATAATAATAGCATCTATCTCCCAGGGTATTTTTAAATATTTTTACTTATTTTGTTAAATATTTCCCAATTATATGTAAAATTTTTTAACATTTATTTTTAAAAATTTTGAGTCCCAAATTCTCTCTTCCTCCCATCCCTATCCCATCCTTTGAGAAGGCAAGCAATATGATATCAACCATGTATATGAAGGTATGTGAAACATATTTCCATATTAGCTATGTTACAAAAGAAAACACACAAAAAACCCACAAGAAAAGTAAAGTTAAAAAAAAGTAACCATCAATCTGTACTCAGTCAATCAGTTCTCGCTGAAGGTGAATAACATTTTTCGCCATGGGTCCTTTGATCATTGTGCTATCAGGCTTTTTGTTGTGAGGATTACATGAGATAATATTTGTAAAGCATTTAGTACAGTGCTTGACCCACCGCAGGTACTTAATGAACATTTGTTTCCTTGCTTCTTTCCTCTCCTGTCTTCAAGTCTAGAGTTTTCCACCATAGCACACTGCTACCTATTATGTCAGACATGAAGATAAATAAATCATTACATCTAAATTTATTTTTTTATGAAAAAAAACCCAATTATTTCCAGGAGCCAAGATGACAGAGTACAGTTAGTTGCTGCAATTCTCCCATAATTATCTCCAATCAATCATAAAATAGTATCCCAAACAAATCCTGGAATATTAGAGCCAGCAAGAGATGAGGTGAAACAATCTTTTAACCCAAGAAACTTGGAAGATTGTTAAGAAAGGTTCATCTCAGTCAGATAAAGGGGGAGAACATTCCAGGACAGGAAGTATCCCAGCAAGCCAGCAGCAAACCCTACCTCAGCAAATCAGTGGGAGCTCCCCTGCTCCAGTGTGGTGGAATAGGTAAATACCAACACCAGGACTCTCTCTACATGCCTTAGCATAGACAGGGATGTTGGCAGACTCCAGCTCTAAGAACCACCATGTGCTTCAGCATAGCCATGGAAAAACAGGCATCTTTCAGCAGCCAGATTGCCATATGTAGCCCTGGGGAACTCAGAAACACCCCCAGTGGGCCTCAGCACATGCCAGACACCACCACTAGGACTGCAGTTCAGCACCAGAGAAGCTGCCAGATCCATATGGCCTCCAGTAGTGCTAGCCATTCCCCACTCCACTTCTTAAACATAAGACCAGACATGAGGGTCCCCTGGAGGCCTCAGAGCAACTTCAGTGCAACACCAGGTAAACAGTGAGGGCCTACAACACTGACACAAGAAACCTGAGAAACTGTGTTTTCCACCCTGATACTGAGCTCAAATTTAAAAGTAAAGAAAAAAGGCCAAAAATCAGAAAAAATAAACAAAAAAAGGATCTGGCCAAAGAAAGGTTATTGTGGTGACAGGGAAAACCAAGACACAAATTCAGAAAAGGATAACAATGTCAAAACACCTATCAGCAAAACCCCAAAGTAAAATGGGAAGTGGTCTCAAGCTCTGAAAGAACTCATGGAAGAACTCAAAAAGGAACTTAAAAAATCACCTAAGAGAAGTAGAAGAAAAAAATGGGGAAAGAAATGAGAGTGATGCAAGAGAATTATGAAGAAAAGATTCAGAAGTTTGGGAAACTGCTTAAAAAGTATAATTGGGCAAGTGGAAAAGGAAATACAAAAATCAACTGAAGAAAACAACTTGGAGGAGTATAATTGGCCAAATGGAAAAGAAAGGTCAAAACTTAATTGAGGAAAACAACACCTTAAAAGTGAGAATGTGGCAAATGGAAACTAATGACTCTATGAGACATCAAGAATCAATCACATAAATTCAAAAGAAAGAAAAAATGAAGAAAATGTAAAATATTTCATGGGAAAAACAAACAACTGATCTGGAAAATAGATCCAGGAGAGACAATATCAGAATCATTGGACTACCTGAAAGCCAAGATCAAAAGGAGGACCTAGACATCATCTTTCAAGAAATTACCAAGGAAAACTGCCCCAATGTCCTGGAACCAGAGGGCAAAATAGGCACTGAAAGAATCCACCTCAAGAAAGAGATACCAAAAATAACCTCTCTAAGGAACATTATAGGCAAATTTCAGAACTATCAGATAGAGGAAAAAAATGCTACAAGTATCCAGAAAGAAACAATTCAGATATCAGGGAGCCACAATCATGATTACACAGTACTTGGCAGTTGAAAAGTTAAAGGCTCAGAGGTCATGCAACATGATATTCTGGAAGGCAAAGGAGCTAGGACTACAACTGAGAATCACTTACCTGGCAAAATTAAGCATAATACACCAAGGGGGAAAACAGGCCATTCAGTGAAAAAGAAGAATTTCAAGATTTTATAAGGAAAAGACCAGAACTAAGCAAAAAAAATTGACTACCAGTATCAAGACCCAAGAGAAGGTTAAAAGGGAAAATAAGGGATTCAATAGAGCTAAACTATTTATATCCCTACAAGGGAAGATTATATTTTTAACTCTTAAAAACTGTCACTAATAGTATAGCTAGGAGGAATATGCATAGACAGAGGATGAGGTGAATTTGAGAAGTGACAAAAGAAATTAAGGGATGAGAAAGAGGAGTACAAAGGGTGCCAAAGGAAGGGAGAGGAAGAATGGGGTAAATTATTTCATATGAAGAGGCATGGAAGACCTATTACAATGGAAGAGAAGATGAAAGCATCATTTGAACCTTGTTTCTATCATTATTGGCTCAAAGAGGGAATCATATACACAATCAGTTGAATATAGAAATCTATCTTACCCAACAGAGAAGTAGGAGGGAAGGGGATCAAATAAAGGTGTGTGTGTGTGTGTGTGTGTGTGTGTGTGTGTGTGTGTGCGCGTCTGTTGGACACTGACAGATGGAAGGGCAGATCAGGGGAAGCAGTATAAAGAAACAAAACAGCAGTGAGGAAGGAAAGGGCAAAAAAGGAGAGAGGACAGACAGGAGGAAGAATAGGATGGAGGGAAATACACAGGTAGTAATCATAACTGTGAATGTGAATGGGATGAACTCCACCATAAAATGGAAGTGGATAGCAGAGTGTATCAAGAACCAGAACCCTACAATATGTTGTTTACAAGAAATACACTTGAAGCAGAGAGATGCACAGAGTAAAGGGAAAGGGCTGGAGCAGAATCTACAATGCTTCAACTAAAATTTTAAAAATGGTTAGCAATCATGATCTCAAAGTAAAAGCAAAAAGAGGCCTAATTAAAAGAGATAAGGAAGGAAGCTATTCTTGAGAAAAGGTATCGTAGGCAATGAAGCAATATAAACCTATATGTACCAAATAGTGTAGCATCCAAAATTTTAAAGGAGAAGTTAAGTGACTTTCAGCAAGAAATAGACAGCAAAACTATACTAGTTGGGGACCTCAACTGTTCCCTTTCAGAGCTCAATAAATCCAACCAAAAATAAACAAAAAACAAACTAAGGAGGTACATAGAATATTAGAAAAGTTAGATATGAAAGACCTTTGGCATGATTTAGACATAAAGAGTGACACTATAAACAAACTAGAAGAGCAAAGAATTAGTCCATTTATCAGATTTATGGGGAGGGCAAGAATTCATGACCAAACAAAGAGAGCATTACAAAATGTAAAATAGATAATTTTTACTGTATTCAATTGAAAAGCTTTTGTGCAAACAAAAGCAATGCAACCAAGATTAGGAGGAAAGCAGAAAGATGGTAAACAATCTTTACAGCAAGTGTCTCTGATAAAGGCCTCATTACTCAAATATATAGAGAACTGAGTTGAACTTATAAGAATACAAGCAATTCCCCAAATGATAAACAATCAAAGGATATAAACAGGCAGTTTTCATTTGAAGAAATCAAAGCTATCTATATGAATTTGAAAAAGTGCTCTAAATCACCTTTGATTAGAGAAATGCAAATTAAAACAACTCTGAGGCAGCATGTCACACCTGTCAGATTGGCTAATATGACAGAAAAAGAAAATGATAAATGCTGAAGAAGATGTGGGAAAATTTGGACACTAAGATGTTGTTGGTGGAGTTGTGAACTGAACCAATCAATCCGAAGAGTAATTTGAAACTATACCCAAAAAGCAACCAAACTGTTCCATACCCTTGATCCAACAATACCATTTCTAGGTCTGTGTCCCAAAGGGATCATAAAAAGGGGAAAGGACATACCATGTGCAAAAAAAAATGTTTGTAGCAGCCCTTTTTGTGGTGGCAGAATATTGGAAACTGAGGGGATGCCCATTTATTGGGGAATGACTGAACAAGCTGTGGTATATGAATGTAATGCAATGGGAAATGATGAACAGACTGAATTTAGAAAAATCGGGAAAGACTTGTACAAAATGATGCAGAGTGAAATGAGCAGAGCCAGAAAAACACTGTACACATTATCAGCAACGTTTTGTGATGATCAGCTATAAATGACAGCTCTTCTCAGCAATGCAATGATCCAAGACAAGTACAAAGGACTCATGAAGGAAAATGCTATCCACATCAGATAAGAACTGATGGACTCTGAATGCAGATCAAAGCATATTTTTTTCACTTATTTCATTCTTTCTCGTATTCTTTTCCTTTTGATAGGTTTCTTCTTTCACACTGTGACTAATAGAAATTTTTACATGATAGCACATGTATAAACTATATCAAACTGCCTTCTGATTTTAGAAGAAGGGAGAAGAGGGAGGGATGGAGGGAGAAAAATGTGGAACTCAAAATCTTGTAAAAATAAGTGCTAAAATTTTTCTGCACATGTAACTGGAGAAAAATTAAATGCTATTCAAGCAAAAAACCACAAATATTAAGGCTAAATTTGTATGTTACATGATTGCAGCAGATTTGTTTTTGAAAGGCAAAGAAATAATATCTCATCTCTTGATAATACCGTTTCATTAAATTGTAGCCATATGATTAGTTTGCACATCATTTAATGTAGTGGAAAGTGTGAGAGAGCGATGGAAGGACTGAATTTTAGATTTAAAACTTTGGCTTTAAAACTTTGTATCTTTGTGGCCATGGGAAAAGTATTTATCCTCTCTGGGCATTTGTTTCTCCATCTATAAAATGAAGAGGTTGAAATGGATGATCTCAAAGATCCTTTCCAACACTAAACTTTCTGATCTCAGGACAGCATATTAAATGGCACTTATTCATGCCAGGCTGTTAGAAGGTATTTTCACCAGGGTTAAGCAATTTCTGCAATTTCTTCTCTACATATTCATTACCTTAGCCTAAAATAATAATAAAATTGGAGCTTACTATACAAGTGACTGGACAGAACCCAGTTGCTCTTGTCTATATAAAATTTGGGCAGGGTCATAGTCCAAACATATGCTTATGGTCACAATTCATTTTTGTTAGATTAAATGCTGATTGCTAACTATTTTTAAAGAAATGTTGGTTAAATTACTGTAGTTACATGTTTCTTCTAATTACCTCTAGCTTGCATAGTTTCCTTAAGATCAATGAATCTATGTATGCTCTCATGTGTAGCAGAACAGTACTGTTGATGTAGCAGGAAGCAGTGTGGCAGAGTGACTATAATATTGGCTTTGGAATCAGGAAGACCTACAGTTTAAATCTTGTTTCTGGTTGAAACTCATTAGTGTAGTCATTTAATTTTGTCTAGTCTAAGTGTGCATATCATATAAAACATAAATCTAGAAACTTATTAGTGTAGTCATTTAATTTTGTGTAGTCTAAGTGTGCATATCATATAAAACATAAATAAATAAAACATATCACATAAAACATATAAAACAGGTATAACACATTCCTATCTCAGTGGGTATGTTGAGAAGCTTCAGTAAGATAATATATACAAATTGCTTTGCAATCTTTAAAGTACTATATTAATGTTCATTATTAGTCAGAATATAATGCAAATTTGTCAGATTACATTAGTCAATGTGGAATAGATATTTACTAATAGAACAAATGTAAGTCCCAAATGTATACTGTTTAAGCTATGTATGTTGTTTTGCTATGGTTGGCATATAAAATAACACTTTTCCAAAACACACACAAATCTTTCAGTTAATCAATTGACAAGCATTTAAATGTGCCAGGCACTATACTAGGCTCTGAGGAAGCAATTACAAAGAAGGAAATAATCCTTAATTGCAATAAGTGTACATTCAGAAAATTACTTTCTTCATAATCAAATTAGATATTCTTTTTTTTTATTAATTTGTTTGTTTATTTTTAGTTTACAGGATTCAATTCCATAGTTCCTTGAATTTCAAATTTCCTTTCCCTCCCTCCCTCCACCCCCTACAACAGCCTATAATCCAGTATAGGATCTGCAAATACTTTCACATTAGACGTTAGTCAGGTTACAGATTAGATATTCTAATGTAGAATTACCATAATAGTTCACCAAACTGTTGCTAAATAAATATTTCCTGTAAATATAAAGTGGGCTCTGGCAATCCATGAGTTTGTAATGAACCAGGGCTCTCCAACAGTCTCATCATTAGATCACCTAAGAACTCCTACTAACTATTTAAAACTATCAAAGTAAGTGTTGAGTGAATATTAAGGCTCAAGTAAGAAGTAGTGTTTAGTTTGTCTTTGCAAATTATTTTTATTTTATTTATATTTAATTTTTTCTTCAACAAAATTAAACAATAAAGCACCAAAAACTAAGCTCCCTTGATCCATTTATATACTCTCCATGAACTCCAGTTATGAGAACCAGCAAGTTATTCCATCTTCATTCTTTCTATACCAGTGTATTCTTTTTAGTGTCATTTCTTTTTCTCTTCTTAACCCTCAGAACAGAACCAACCACCTCTTAAGAGTCTATGATTATCTGTTTTTTTTTAATTATTTAATACCCTGTAATGGGAATGGGAATTTGAAGATATTCCCTGCCCCTTAATATACCTAGTGGGGAGTTTGAAGACCTCCCCTGCTTTGAAAGTAAACTCTGCCCCCTAATAGGCTGAAGGTAATCACATGGAGCCTGTGATAGGAGGGAATTTGCTGAAGGGAAGCAGAGCCCACAGGAAGCTTCCCTGCTGTGAAGATAAACTCTGCACCCTAACAGGCTGAATGTAGTCACATGGAGCCTGTGATGGGAGGAGTTTGTTGAAGGGAAACAGAGCCCACAGGAAGCTGGTCAGAGCTAGTTAGACTCTGGGGGAGAGAGGAGAACCTTAGGCAAGGTGTCAGATAGGCTCCTGAGTAGATACTGATCTTGTCTTGGTTTGTGGGAAGGCTGAAGGATGCTGTGGCCTTCAGTGTTATTATGACTTCTGAATATCTTTGGTACTATGATGGAATCAACTTACTGGTTTTGGGATTTGGTTTTCTGGTGTCTAAATGCTTCAGTTCTATCCTCTATCTGGAGAGTTTGGTATATTCTGCAATTGAACATCATGTGATACTTATAGTTGTGGTCTTTATTGTGGTTGTGGGCACTGTAAATATTGCATTGGTGCAACATATCCTCAATACACTGAAGACATTTAGGTTCTAAGAAACATTTAATTCTTTTCTCCCTATTAGAATAGTTAGCGTTACATTCCACAGCCATTTCCAATTGCTCAAATAAGCTTACTTCCTAGATTTATCTTGACTCTTGTGGTTTCATTTCAGTTCCTAGTCAGTTCAGGTCTAAAAAGCAGAAATGCTTAAAAATCCTGTGTTCCATGAGTGATCTCCCTATAGTGTTTTTGTCCTGTAGGGTTTACTCAGCTTTGTAGGTTGTAAATTATAGTTTTTTGCATTTGGAATATTGTATCACAAGGTCACTTCTTGTTTTGTAGTAGGAGCTTTTAGGGAATGTGTGATCCTGACTATCCTTCCTTGGTACTGTTTCTTTCCAAATGTTTGAAGTACTTTTTCTTTGATGTGGGAACTCTGGATTTGGCTTGAACATTCCTGGGACTTTTTCTTTTGAGATTCTTTTCAGGAGGTGGTTACTGGATTCTTTCTGTGTTCTTTTTGTTATCTTGTTCCAATGGATCTGGAAAAATGTTTGAAAAAATTATTTCTTGAAATATGGTGTCCACGCATTTTAAAAACCATGGTTTTTAGGGAGTCCAATGATTTTAAATCATCAATCTGTTTTCCAGATTGTGTGTCCATACATATATATGTGTGGGTACATATGTATGTATATGTACCTACACATATGTGTATATTATATATGTATACATATTCTCCATATTATATATAATCAGTATCGATCCTGATTATATATTAATATATTAAGCTATATTTAATATTATGTACATACAACCACATTTTAAGTATGTATATAATACATATACATTAAAATGTTACTTTTTCTTGTTTTTTTTTCAATCTTTTGATTTTGTTCTCATTTATTGCTGTCATGTGAAATTATCAATTTCTGTTTCTTCTCTTCTAGGTTCCAGGGAGCATGTCACTTGTTTACGGTTTACTACTTCCTTTTCTAAGGTTTTTATTTTCCTTTCAATTCTTTCCTCAAGAGCTTTTATTTAATTTTTGAAAAATTTCTTGCTTTATTTTTCCCTGTTGTAATGGTAATTAATTTGAATTTGAAGACCCCTTTTTGTATTGGCAAGTAAGCAGGTAATTATCACTTAGTAACTGATCAAGCCTCTGTTGAACTTCATTGAACTCCTTTCTCCTGTTGCTGACATAACAGGAAGGGGTTGGCTGAAATAGGAAGAAGCTAATGCTGTGTATATAAGAAGAGCCCCAGAGAGGCACAGTCAGAATTTCTTCAGACAAGAATCTGGTGGCAGAGCAGCTACAGAAGACAGAATGGGGAACTGAGCCAGAATTTCCTGGGAACTTGTGGTGGTGGAGCTTCTTCTGAACAGGAGCCAGGAGTCCAGGTGACAGAGGAGCCCAGGAGCCCTGGAGCCCCCACCCCCAGGCTGGATAAGGTGATTCTGATTTTTGAATGAGCTGCAGAAGACTGAGGAAGCATGACCAGGATGCAGGGACTTTGTTTGTGGCTTGATTGAGCCTTGAATTCCTGGGAGCAGAAATTGTGAAGGATCTGAGATGGACTGGACCCTGTGAACTTCAGTGTGGAGCAGAGAGCTGGACAAGGAACTGGGAGCTTTCTGCCATTGAACCCAGATGACAGTCTGGTGAATCCAGGTAGAATCTGGGACCATGGAAGGGGATCCAGGGAAACTGAGAACCAGCCCCAAGTCAAGATGAAAAGACCTCTCTGTGGGTACTAAGTAATGATGAAATTGTAGTTTACTAGTGACCTGGGGTGGAGCATTTGTGTATTCTCTAATAATTGTACTTAGTGATTAATGATACTTAGTAATTAATTGCTGAATTAGTGACTGATTGAATTAATCTAGTGTGCCCCATGAGTGGAAGACTTTGACAATTGTATTTTGAGATGATTGTTCTTTGTTCAAAACTTTGTGGCCACTATGGTGGAAACTATGTGGCCATTTTAATTTTAAGCTGTAAATACTATATTGTGATTTTCTGTGATAAGTTGTAACATTGTGAATGCTGTACCTTGATTTTCTGTGAATGTTTTGCTTTGATTTGTTATGGAATAGAGTGTTCACTATACTGTGTAATCAGAACCTTAAAAGCTGTTCACAGTAGCATTCCTCTGGAAAGCTAGTCGTGCATGGCATTACACATATATTCACATAATCCTTGTGGAAAATCTGTTTTTCCTTTGAGTCTCTGCTTATAGTAGTTAAGGAGTTACTCTCCCTGGATTTGCAATAATTTTTATACTGTGTATTTTTTTATTTATTCATCTCTCCAGCTTTGCTTCCCAAATTGGGACTTTGGGCCAGGGTCAAACTTTTTTCTTTGCTGTAGATTTGGGTTGGATGGTGGACTCTTTTTAGTCTCACAGTGGGTCATCTGGTCTGAATTCTTGTACTGATCTCATTCTCCTTGAGTTCTTCACCCACACACCAATCAGAGAACTGAATTTGCAGGACTTCTTATGCAGGTCAAGACAAGATGCTAAGAGCCTGGGAGCCCTGATGTGTACTGTTCTGAGGTGTGCTTGCATTGTTACTTCCCCTCAGGGTTCTGGGGCTTTCTTGGGAGAGTCCTCTATTTACTCTGTTTCTAGACAATGAGCCCTGCAGGCTATACCCATTTCTGGTTCTTCTCTGGTCACAATGGGAAATTGCTGGCTTATTTGTCTTCACTGGAACTGGTTTTGCTTTCTTTCTTTTTGCCCATTCTGACTGATATTTTGTGTAGTTCTGGAGTGAAAAAGTCACTTAATGTAGTATCTTATTGTATTTATTAATAATCATTATTTAGTCTGGTGTGAATGATCTGGTTTTTGCACGAGCAGGTATGGGGTAGGTAGGCAGCCTGTCTCTATTCAGGTAGCCATCTTGTCCAGAAGTCTCCAGAGGGTATGGGAATTTCCTAATAAATTAATAGATATGCAAGCCTCTCTGATTAATTAGCTCTGAACCTGTACACCAGTTCATAATAAACTAGAGAAACCTTTCTTAATACATTCTTTCTTCTGCTCTTCCCTCCTTCTCCCCACCCCTCTTGGCTAACTGTCTTTGTCTTTATGTATCATTATCTCTGTCCCTCTGCCTTTCCTTGTATCTATGTCCTTGTCTTGCTGTCTCTAAATGCATTTGTGTCTGATTCTGTCTGGCTGTTTCCCCTCCTTCCCCATAAACATATTGATATATGTTAACTGGCCATACAATTAATTACAGAATAATGAACTCAATACAAAACCATATTTAAATACTTCAATATTGTATCAGCTATGAGAAAAGTCACAGCCTGAATTTGTATCAGTTGCACCTGCTGACTCCTTTATAGATGTTGGAACCATAGTATTTTCATTCTGCCCTCTAAGAAAGAAGTTCTCTGCCCCTTTGCATTCACAAGTTAACTCTCTCCAGAAGGACAGTTAAGCTTCAACTCCTTCAAGCTTTGGATTCCCACTCTTTTAAAATATAGTGAAAATATTCAAAGTCTTTTGTGAGGGAGACTATTTCTATTTAAAGTAGAGTTATAGGAACAGAAAAGAAAACATATTTCTGTTTCTCCATCTGCAATGAATTTAGATTCAGAGATCCCAATTCTCCCTTTTTGTCTCTTTTAACCTACCTTGGGCAAATCATAACTTCTCTGGGCCTCAACTCCTCACATATAAACTGACAGGGATTAGAGTGGATGACCTCTATGTTTCCTTCCAACTTGGAATCGAGGATCCTATAAATTTAGGTATCATGATGGATAGAGAAGAGTTTGAAACCTAGGCCCTGTCAACAAGTAGTCACAGTGAAAAGCCAGTAAGAAGAGCTACCCCCCACCCTACCCCAATTAAAGAACAGATGGGCTACTTTAAAAAATTTGCTTCTTCTCTGAGGTGTTTCTGGAGGCTGAATGTTTCAGGTGCTTTTGGTCATGTCTTCTAGAATATCTACATAGGCAAAGTATAGTATTAACTTTGAAATACAGTAAAATGCAATTTGTGTTTATAAACCATTGCTAATACATAATATTTCAAAGCACCCAATGGAGGGAAAATCAGCAGACCTTGACAGATCTTAAATTAAAAAAGCAAGGCTAGAATTGCATATCTGTTTCTTAACTTTAAGAATGTTTCTTCTGAGTATACAAACACAGGCAGTGACAGCACATGCCCTGATACCTGAGGCAGAACAAAGGTGAGGTTTAAAATCTATTAAGGAATGAGGTAGAGAAAATGTAATTAGAAAAGTAAAAATGTAGCACTTTTAAAAGTCTAAAGTAGGATATAAAAATCAACCAAAGTGTTGTAAAAGCAGAAGCTGTTGTTTTTTTTGTTCAATGTAAAGTTATTTTAATAAATTATGTGAATTGTAATTGATTTATTATACTTACCTTGAAATACTACCAAAACCTCCTTTTAATCAATGTAGACATAGCGTTTAGCTAATAAGGATATAAATAGTCAGTATAGCATCTGGAACATAAGGTTCCTTTCTCCATGTCATCATTCATTACTTTGTTCCTCATAGAAATATTCTAGACACTATAGGGGAAAACATAATCCATACACACACACACACACACACACACACACACACACACACACACATATATATCTCCTTATAATCCATAAGAAGAGATAAGACATGTTCATTAAAACAACTAAACACTTCAAGTGCAGTACTCCTTCCCATAACCTCTGAGATCAGACCACGCTCTCTTTCTGAGGCTTAGAGAATTCTTTGGGGTCCTCCACTATTCACATGCATAACTCACAAATTCCCATCTAATGCTAAATATACTTGAAACAGGTATCAAATAAGACATCTTAAGGAAAACCACGAAGCAAGATAGCAAACAGTGAATCAGCTAGTGTGCATGATGCCAATGCTCAGAGAGTATGCCTCAGTTTTTCATCAGTAAAATTAGCTGGATAAGGAAATGGAAAACAACTTCAATATCTTTGCCAAGAAAACCCTAAAGTGGGGTCATGAAGGGTTAGACACAACTAAAACTACTCAATACCAAAGCATGCAAGTAAGCCAACAGAACTAGGATTCAAACCCAGATATAGCCATTTTTCCACTACACCTTTCATTTTGTATTTACAGTTATTTCTGTATACATTCCCATCTCCCCCACAACTCCGGGAATTTAATCTTGCTTGTAACAAAGAAAACAGTTAAGCAAAAATATTTGATGTAGTATCAACATCTAATAATGTTTATATACTCAGTTCCCATAGGACTGGCTTTCTCAAGAAAAGGAAATTATGTTGAAGAACCCTCTTCAAGGGCATTAACATTGAAGCAAACTTTTTCTGTAACACCCTCTTGGGACTCACTAGCTCAGTCCACACTGCCGCTGGCAGGTTGTGTTTCCAGGGGAATGGTTGTTACCACTCTTAGATTTTTAAGGGTAACCTTGTGGCCTGTTCTTTCCCTAAATGCTAGCTCAAGAGACCCCACCCATCTGCTTTCCCTTAGTATTCAGGCTGTAGAATCAGTTCTTTAACAATGGCATTTACTCAAATGACAGCAAGTTATAAAACATTGCCCCCGTTACTAGGAAGCACACTCATCTATAAGTGTATTGAGTCCAGGAGGCAGAAGAGTAGGCAATAACTTAAATTATAATGGTAATGGAACACATGTAGGGGACATATGGCCAAGGCAACACACAACTCTAGAACTGTGGGTCTTCAATGTTCATTCTCTTTCTGGAGAGTCCTTATAATATTCTTTATGAATCACTCTGATTTTCAGCTAGGTTGACTTTTTGCAGAGTACAGTGTCTCTAACTAGTCTCTAGTGGAGACTAGTATCTCCACTAGACCAGCAGGGCAGCTGGGTGGTTTGTTCCTCTTAGGAGCCTCTACTGCTGCTGTTGCTGTTGCTGTTGCTGTAGCTGGATTAAATGGGGAAGCTCTGAGAAGTGGCTGTTATGGCCAAGTAGGTGCTGGCAGGATGGATTGAATAGACTGTTTGCCCCTTGGCTTCCTTTCAGGGAATGGTATCTCTCTCTGCTGGTGTCCTGGACTTGCTTTTCAATGGGAAGCTATATTCTTTTCCCACTTTTAATCACTGGTTGGCCTGGGTGGTACTTCATGCTTTTCTTGAGGTTTACATACTTCTTTTCAGTTGGAGTGCTGCAAACATCTTTCAGGTAAGGCCATGACCTTTAGCTTAGGATCAGCAGAAACTTCTTCCCCTTGACTCCCTCTGAATTTTGGCTCTGTGGCAATTTGTCCTATTGAGGCAATGAGAGAAAGCTTGTCTTTCATTTGGACATATTCTTCCTGACTCAAAAAGTTTTTTTTTCCAGTAAAACAATACACCTTGTTTTAGTGTGATTAGTTTCACTTCAGTCATTTTTATCTTCCATACTCCTTTTGGGGGATCTTACATAGATAAGTGACTTGGGGGAAAAGGTATGAATATAATCTGTGCTCTTGAAGCAAGGTTTTTAATCTTACTGGCCTCTTCATATGTAATTAGGATAGTCAAACCTTCCACCATTCTAGGATATAAGATGTCTGTTCAGCATCTAAAAGCTTTCTGTTTTATTTTTTCAATTTTTCTGTCTTTTAGCCCTCCCAGATCTTCACCTTTTGCTGAAATCTCGCTGGGGCACCATCTTATATTTCTTAACTCTTCATTCTTTATATGGTATGTGAAATGTAATGATAATAATTTAGGTTAGCATTATTACATGCTGAAAGAGTACTTTCTCCCCTAATTGTTTGTGATATGATAAATTACTAAAAGGAAATTATGTATGTTTCAGGAAAAATCTTAAGTTTGAAATATGATATTCTTAAACATAACAATGGTACTATACCTCAAAATGTCCCTCAATATCAGTGAATCCTGGGCTCAGTGGACCATCAGTTTTAAAAAGTTTGCTTTGATTTTTGACTTACTAAAACTGTGGTAAGATCAGCTATTTGGATCACCAGACTATAACCTGAGCACAACCCTAGTGCGCCTAGTGAACGCTTCCTGTATGGTAAACATAGTGATTCATAAAAACCAACCAACCACCCAAGCAAATATAAATAGTGTCTAGCATATTATCCTTGCATACCTAAATATATAAAGGTGATAGCAGAATCATAGTATGGATCATTTTAGTCCCCACTAAAGTGTCTTCCCTGGCTAGCCTTTCATTAGAGTTGCACACAAACTTTATGGGGCAGTTAGGTGAAACAGATGATAGAGCATGGGGTTTGAAGTCAGGAAGACTCATCTTCCTGCATTCAAATATAGTGTCCAAATACACATCCTACACGTATGTAACCCTGGACAAATCATAACCCTGTTTGCCTCAGTTCCTCATCTGTAAAATTAGCTGGAGAAGGAAAGGGCAAACCACTCCAGTATCTTTGCCAAGAAAACCCCAAATGGAATCATGAAGAGTCAGACATGACTGAAACAACTGAACAACAACAAAGCACACAAATTTTATTGATTTAAGTTTTCTTTGTTCACCATGATTCTGCACATCTTCTACTGGGAATTTATTTTCCATTAGCTGTTCTGCTTGGTTGAAAACAAACATCAAACTTCATGCCTTCCCCAGGATAAGCTCACCACTGGAAATCTCATCAGCGCAGAGAATGACAGAGCTTTGGTTTTCAAAACCTCAGCACCCTCTGTTGCCTCTTCATTGATTAAAGGGCTGGAAGGATGAGGAATAAATTCCTCCAAAAACTTTCCCTTTTTCTAGGGCTCAAATATTTTCAACGAATTTTATTTTCGATTAACTGCTTTGCCAGGTTACCATGAACAGAGGGGGTCCCACTTATATCTTCAGAGAGTTGCCCCCTTCCTCTTTCAGTTTTGTAAACACCCTGAGAGCAAAGACAATCTTCCTTTTTCTTATTTGCATCCCCAGTGCCTAGCACTGTGCCTGGCACATAGGTGCTTTATGGATGTTTTCTTGATTGATTAATTGAATTCTAAAGAGCAATGATTGGCCATGAGATAAGTAACCAAACGAAAAAAAGGAGGGAAGTGTCATTTAGTAAAGACTTGGAGATAAGCATCCAGTTAGCTCTTCAAGTACCTGCAACCTACTGGCACATCTGGGTTTAAACAAATTTGAAATTAAAAATCCGGTTTATGCAAAAGCTTCATCATATACTTTTCCAAAAGCCTTACCACCAAATTACTTTTATTTATTTTGTTATTATTATTATTTTTGAGAGGGTTAAGTGACTTGCCAAGGCTCAGAGGTAATAAGTGTCAAGTGTCTAAGGCTGCATTTGAACTCAAGTCCTCCTGACTCCAGGGTTGGAGCTCTATCCATTGCCCCATGTAGCTGCCCCAACTGAATTACTTTTAATAGAAAACTTAAAAGTATTCTACAATATTCTATTCACAAATATTTTATTTAATCAATGTAAAAAATTCAACATATGTCATTAAGCACCTAGTATGAGTAAGATATTGTGCTTAGTACCACAGGAAAACACATAGCCCTTGACTTCAAGGAGCATACTATTTAGTTGGGAGATCTGACAATCACAAAAATACTATAATATTAGGAGTAAATATTAGGAGTAAATTCCAGCTCTTGCCTGAATTCACCTAACCATCACCTGGATTCACAAGTACACAGCTCCCAGCAAATGAGTAAATTGACTTAGATGCAGCAGGGGTTGGATGGAAATGTTTTACATGGAATCAGGGATGTACTCTGGTGGCTTTTTGTGGGTGTTAAAATTGTATCTTATTCTGGTTTCCTAAAAATGATACCTCAAACTACTGCCTTCTTTCTTTCCCCAGCATTCTTCCTTCTCCATCTGGGTTTATGCTGCTTAGTGGTCCCAACTCTAATCCATGGTTATATGAGTGATTCTCTATACTCCTCCCCTTCCCCATTCTCTTCCCCATGTTGTCTGCCTTTTTTCATCACCCTATTCCTATTGTCACACCATATGCCTCTGTACCCCTTTTCCCTCTTGTCTCTGTATTTTCTGCTCCTGTTCCCTCTGCCTTATTAAAGTGTGATTGCAGCATCATCTCCTGCTGCCATCATGGTTTTTCCTGGTGAATAACCAAAGAACTAGGTATGCTTGCTGTAAAGCCAAGCATGACCAGCTCTCCTGAGGACTACTGCTGTGAATAGTTTTTAGGTTCTGATCATGTAACATAGTGAACTCTCTATTTATTCATCAGTAAACTACAGCAAAACATTCACAGAAACCAAAGTACAACATTCACAACATCACATAAAAACTTATTACTAAAGTGGCCACATAGTCTTAAACAAAAGATATCATTCAGTAAGTCCTTAACTCAATCATCCTTAAGGGATACAAAGTACAAAGGTCTCCCACCCCTAGGTCACATTGTCTTAATCTAGTCAGTGAGAAAGTCTTCTTTCATCTTGATTGGAGACTAGCTTCCAATCATTCTCAACTCAATCATCCTTTAAGGGGTACAAAGTACAAAGTTCTCCCACCCCTAGGTCACAATAAATCATGATCTTGTCAGTCAGCACTAAGTGCCCAAAGAAAGGTCCTTTCATCTTGACTCCAGACTGACTCCAAAACTCCATGGTTCCTCTTCCATGCTTCCAGCTCTTGCCTGAATTCACCTAACCATCACCTGGATTCACAGGTAGGCAGCTCCCAGCTCCTTGTCCAGCTCCTGGTCCAGTTCCTGGTTCAAGACCTGGTTCAGCTCCTGGTCCAACTACACACAACAAGCTTAGCAGAGCCACAACAACATTCATTCACATTGCCGCATCATCAGTTCACTTTCTGCTTGTGAAGTCATCACAAATCATCAGTATAGCCCCAGGACCTCTGAAAACATCAGTAAAATCCTCCTTAAGGACTTTTGTAGACAGACAAGAAGAAAGTCCTCTTTTAGAGCTTCTGAACCAGCCATAAGGTCCCAGGGCTTCTGTAACCACACCAACATCTTCTGTTAGCAGGCAGGTCTGACAAAGTAACATCAATACAGACAAAGTGTGGCACCACAGCTGTACTTCTTCCCAGTTCTACTTGGTCCCAGTTTGTGCTCCTGATTTTATATGTCAAGTTCCTCCCCTGTGGGCTTCACAGGTTGTTTCTAACAAAGACTTGATATAATTACAGGTGAGGCTCAAAGATACTTGAAGAACTGAAACAAGGAACTAAGGACTGAAACAAGGAGCCTTTGTTTGCCATCACACTTACTCCATCTCATAATTTCATAAATTAATTAACAATTTATGGTGAGATTTGCGCTAGGACAAATTGAGTAGTTCCAGATTGATTTCTAGGTCGCCATGGCTGGAGAAGAGTGTTTTAGATTATTGGCAACTGAGCTGAAAAGAACTGCTCTCAGTAGGATGTATGAGTATACTCATATACATATGTATGTATAAGTGTATAAGTACTTTATAAATATTATTTCATGTATATGAGATGACATATATACAAATGTGTTTATATATTTATATGTATATACACATACATATGTGCAAATATACACATATTTGTGTATATATGTATATACATGTGCTTGTGTATATGCAAACATATACATATATGTATACATGAGATAATTTGTGAAGTACTTGACACAGCCTGGACCATAGTAGGTTACTCAATGAATTTAAGAAATGCTTGTTCCTGCCCCCACCCCATATTCAGGAGAAGAGAAAGGCCCTTCTCTTCTTCCTCTTTTCTTGAGCAATATGAGCCTTCTCCTTCCCCCTGCCCCCAGCACAATGTTGGCTATAAGCACATGGCAGCGAGAACATATCCTTCCGGTTCTTAGCTATCTCTTCTGCTTTTGTGCTTCTTTCCCTTATCACATTCTATCCCTGATCCTGAGAGATGGATGCTTCCAGCCTTGGCTGCTTCCTCATGAAGTCAAGAGGTTAAGAGGTCCAGAGTCAGTGCTGGTTGCCCAATGGGAAGTGCTTCCTGAAAACTTATGAGTGAAGAAAACAACTTATGAGTGAAGAAAAGGACTATTGCCAGGAGGATTCTACATTTGAAAGGTCTAAGGTAGCCCTAGCCATGTTCCAGCTTATGTGGAGATCGGAGTTTGTGAGTTACATGGACAGTGCAGTTTAGAGGTGAAGGTGAAATATTGTTCAGTAATCCCTCAAAGTGTCTTTTCTTTTCAGTAGCGTCTAACAGAAATGATAGACTATTTTATATTTTAATTTTATGTGCTCTTTCCTTATAAGATTTTTGTGTTTTAAGCATTCTTTTTGTCAAATAGAGAATAAATGATTCTCCTATTTCTGAAGCCTACTTAAAAAAAAATTGAATACCTTTTCTAGAAGGAATCTTCCTTGTTAATCCCTTTTTGGAGAAGGATGAGGGAAACAAGCTTTTATTAAGCAGCTACTCTTGCTAGGCACTGTGATAAGTATGTTATAAACATGATCTCATTCAATCCTCACAACAACCCTGGGTTATTATCACTATTTTACAGTTGAAGAAACTGAGGCAAACAGAGGTTAAATGACCTCCTCAAAGTTACACAGCTAGTAAAGGTCTGAGGCTGGATTTGAACTCAGCTCTTCCTGACTCCAGGTTCCTATATCCACTGTACCTTCTATCTTGGATTCATATCTACCTAAGTTTTGTCTAAGAACTCCAGAGGAGACCTTTCTACTAGACAGGTCCCTTGAACTGTGGCTGATCTAGATGACAAATGCTGGAAGTGTTTAGAAGAAGAGAGAGATTCTTATACTTTCAGTTCAACTCAATTTGACAAACATTTAAGTGACGGCTATATTCAAGGTACAAGAAGGGAGGAGGGAGTCTTTCACAAATGATATTTTGTAGGAAATGGCTTCTTTTTGTTGTTGTTGTTCAATTGCTTTCAGTCATCTCTAAATTTTGTGACCCTTATTTGACGTTTTCTTGGCAAAGATAATGGCTTGGTTTGCTATATTCGTCTCCAAGTCATTTTACAGATGAGGAAATTGAGGCAAACAAGGATTAAGTGACTTAATCTTAAACTTGGGGTCACACAACTACTAAGTGTCTGAGGCTGGATTTAAATTCAGGTCTTCCTGACTCCAGGCTTAGTCCTCTATTCATTGTGCCACCTAGCTGCCCTCTGACTGATTTACAAAAACAAAATTGACTGAAAGGTGCATAAAATGTAAGTCCTATTATACTTATTGTTTGTTGACAATAAAGTATTTCAGGAGAGCAAAATACTGGCTTAAAGTATCTTCTATATGTCAATACATGTCAATATCATGTATGTCATGATATATGTCATCAATATATGTCAATACATGTCAATATCATACAAGATTAGGGTGGCTAGGTGGCAGTGAATAGAGCACCAGCCCTGGAGTCAGGAGGGCCTGAGTTCAAATCTCAGCCTCAGACCCTTAACACTTACTAGCTGTGTGACCTTTGGCAAGTCACTTAACCCCAACTGTCCTGCCTTCTCCCCTCCAAAAAGAAAAAAAAATATCATATAAGATTAATTGAAAGGAACAGCAACAGCTAACTTCAATGGAATCTCTTTATTAGATCATAACCTTTTATAATTTCTCCCTTCTCCATGCCTTTCATCTAGGGAAAAAGAAGGAAACATGTATTCCTTTGGTACTAATGCCCACTGAGGATCTATCTATCTATCTATCTATCTATCTATCTATCTATCTATTTATATGTATGTGTGTATATATGAGTATACACACATACACATGTATATATAATTTCTTCATGCAAAGTGAAATAAAAAATACTCAAAAAATTTGTTCTTTATCAAGTTTTATAGTTAAAACTAAATTTCCAACAAATTTGAAAGGTGTAGCTGAAGTAGATATTGTATCTAAAATCAGTGCATCAGAAACCTCAGAAATCTTTGGTTACACCATTCCATTATCATTTGCTAGCACATACAGGCTACAAACAGATAGAGCTTATATTCTGTATTCTCAGGGAGTGTTTTCTGGGTAACCCTGCAAGGCTCTGGACTCCCAAACCTTTCAAGACTAGAAAAGGAAGCAACGTAGTACACTATAATTAGAATCATCATTTAGATATGAAAGTTTGGTTAAGTGGAAAACAGGAGGAAATAATAACAGATGGCTTTCTGGAGAAACTGCTATATCCTGGTATCAGGATATCTGGGATTGCTTTCTCTATTTACCAACTCTGAGAATGTCTCCCTGAGCCTCAGTATCCTCATTTATAATGTAGCTATAATCTCCTTCCCTCTCTTAGAGGGTTGTTTTAAAGAAAGCAGTTTGCAAAGTTCTATATAAATTTGAGCTATTATGGTGTTAAAATGGGGGATGAGGTGATTATGTGAAATCAAGAGCACTATAATTTTCAGAGGTACATGTTTGCACATAATGACCTTTCAGAGAAGACATATGGTACCAATATAATAACCCTAAAATTATTACTCATATAATAACTGAGTTCCTGGAGAAAGTGCTAGTTTTCTTCCCTTTAAATATACTATGTTCCAACCTGAATAGGATGCAAGCTTTTTGTTTTTTCATTCTAGTGATTGATTAATAGCAATCAATCCACTATCCCTCATTTTGTTTTTATGATCTGTGAAATTTATTTACAAGCAGCCAAGATTATGATCTGTGTGGGTAGAATTGTTTTATCCTATTAGAACAGAATCCAAGGAGAAGGCCAAACAAACAAGTTAATGCTACATGCTAAATAACCAAACACATCTATAGTAGCCTAGGGTAATAGAGAAATCGATCTTATAATAGCAGGCTCTTATATAATGCTTTAAGGTCTGCAACTTGGTATCTCATTTGATTCTCACAATTGCTTTATAAGGTAGGTGCTATTATAATTTCTATTTTATAGATGAGGAAACCGAAGCTAAGAGAGGTTATGAGACTTTTTTCTAGGGTCACACAGCTAATAAATATCTGAGGCAAAACTGAAAATCCAAGGTCTGAGCTCTGTGTACTGGGTCTTTTCATCAATTCAGTTATCAATTTTGACATAAAAAGAACCTCATTAATTTAAAGATTTAAAAATTTTGTTTTGGTCAAGAGGTTAATAGGCCCAGAGTCAGTGCTTGAATATTAGATATGTTTTGGACTGGATACTAATTTTTTATTTTAGGGGAAAAAAAGATTTGTGAAGCAATTTGATAATGTAAATGATGGAGAGGGCTGTTTAACCAACCAAAGGAAAAAATATCTTTTAACTCATTTGTAGCCATTGTGTAACAAAATACAGTTTAATTCAACTAGCATTTATTAGATACCTACTAAGTTCAGGGCACTGTGCTAGGTGCTAGATAAAGTCCCTGTTCTTGGATCTTATAGTCTAAGGGATGCAGCACAGAAAAACATAAATTCAAGGCAATTTAGGGAAAGAAAGACTACAAGTGACTAAGGGAAATAGGGACAGATTTCTATGGGATGAACTGAGCCTTGAATGAAGCTGAGGATTCATGGAGGTGAAAATGGGAAGGAAGTCCATTCTGGGTATGTGGGGTGTATTGTACAAAGACACTGAGGTAAGGAGAGAATATCAGTTTTGGTCCATAGTGGGTAGGCCAGTTTGGCTGAAATGTATTCGTGAAGGGGGTCAATATAAAATGTTTGGAGAGGTTAATGTAAGCTTTTAAATAAAGGGTTAATTGGTATGTTTTATTTTTACATTACAAAAATTTACAGATTACTCCCAGTCCCTGAGCTGTCTCTTTTAACAAAGTAAAACAATTAAGCAAAACTAACCATACAATTACCTTATCTAAAGGGCATGCAACATGCCGTATCTGTAGCACACCACTCTCAGCTTATTATTTTTTTTTTTAATGAACAGAAATTTATATTCTCTCCCTCCCATCTGTACTCTTTGGAATAAAAAAAAGAGAGAAAAGAAAAACACATTCCTTATAACAAATATGCAGAGTTAAGTAAAACAAACTCCCAATTGGCTATATACAAAAACATACATATCTCCTTATGCATCTTGAATCCATCAACTTTCTGTCAGGAGGTGGGTAATATGTCTTATGGTAATAAGACGTTAGTAATAAGGATTGGTAAATCCTCTGGAATCATGAATGGTCAGTATAGTAAACATAATTCTTTTTTTTTTTTTTGGAGGGCAATTGGGGTTAAGTAACTTGCCCAAGGTCACCCGGCTAGGTTTTTGTTTGTGTGTGTGTTAAGTGTCTGAGGCTGGATCCGAACTCAGGTCCTTCTGACTTCAGGGCTGAAGCTCTACTCACTGTGCTACCTAGCCACCCCTAAACATAATTCTTATAGCTTTCAAAATTATTTGCTTTAGAGTGTTATTGTATAAATTGTTCTCCCCGTTCTCATTTCATTCTTTATCAGTTTATAAGTCTTCAAAATTGTTCATTTTAAAAATATTGATGTTATAGCACAAATTGTTTTTCTAGTTCTATTGACTTCATATGTCTTTTCAAGTCTCTTTGAAATTATCTATTTCCTCATTTCTTACAGAGCAGTAATATTCCATCACATTTATATATACAGTTTATTCAGTCATTTCTCAATCGATGGGCAATCTTTTAGTTTCCAGTTTGTTTGTTTTTTTTGTCACTACAAAGAATGCTGCTAGAAATATTTTTATATATCTATAGAACCTCTCCCTATTTTTCTGTTCCTTTTAGGTATGGGCCTACCAGTGGCATAGCTGGGTCAAAGAACATGCATTGTTTTGTTTTGTTTTTTAAAGCAATTGGAGTTAAGTAACTTGCTCAAGGTTACACGGGGTTACACGGCTAGTCATTATTTGTGTGTGGGTGCTCATTTTCTGAGGCCGGATTCGATCCCGGGTCATCCCAACTCTGAGGCCAGTGCTCTTACTCACTGTGCCACCTAGCCGCCCCGAACATGCATTGTTTAGTACCTTTTTGCGTACAATTCCCAGTTACTTTCCAGAATGTTTGTACTTATTCTGTCCACTGACAGTACATCAATGTGCTTCTTTTTCAACAGCCTCTTCAACATTTATAATTTTCCTTTTTTTATAATCTTTGCCAATCTGATGATATGAGGTAGAATCTCAGAATTGCTTTAATCTGTACCTACTTAGTGATTTGGAACATTTTTTATTATAACTACCAATAACCTGATTTTTTAAAAAAATGAGAACTGCTTATTCATATCATATTAGACCATTTACATATAATGTAAATATAATATAATATGGACATATACCATCTTTTTCTTTAGGAAGAAAATTTTGGCAGCTGTGTGAAAGATGGATTGGAAGGGGAAAAGATTAGAAGCAGGGAGACCACTTAGGAATCTATTGCCAAGTGATTGGTAAAGCCTTGAACTAAGGTAAATGGCCATATGAATAGAGAGAAGAACTAAGGTTCAAGGCCATATGAATAGAGAGAAGAGGAAAGATGTGAGAGATGTAGCATAAGCAGAATCATTGAGACAGCAATGGTTAGGATAGGGCCATTGAAGGAGAGAGAAGAGTCAAGGATGACTTCCAAGGTTTAGGTCCTGCTTGGGTGCCTAAAAGGATAGAGGTGTGTAGGGGGCCATGTGGGGGGCTAGCTCTAAGGACTTCCCCAAAGGGATACGGATCCAAGCCAAGGTTTCCCTTGAGCTTGTTCCCACCCTCCGGAGCTTATTATCTTAGGAGGTTGGCTCTCCATCCTCTTCCTATCATCCTTCCATGGTTTGGAAGGTTTGGAGGTTTGGAACATCCTGCCCGGCACTTGTATCCTGATAACGAGGATAAGAGAACAAGGCAGTCATGTATTAGGCAGATAAGAACTAGGGCACCGGGAAGTGTCCCAAGAAAGTGGCTCATGATGACTGCGCAGTTTTTCACTATATATACTGGACCCTCAGCCGAATAAAATTGGCTCAGTTTCCACTGGCTTGCCTGGCCCACGTTTCATTTCAGTTCCTCCGTGAAATGCCCACCTGCTACTGGCAGCAGTGGTGTTGTCAAAAGAAATAGTGAAGCATAGGTTAATTTGGGGAAGGGGGGAAGGTAAAGAGTTTCATTAAAATTATATTTTTTATTCATTTTGAACTTTAGACAAAAAAGAAAAGAATGTTTTCGTGTACATAGCACAACACAGAGGATTCAGTATAAAACCATGAATTTCCATTTCAAACTGTTTACTTTTTTTAACTATCTTATAAATACTATACATTGTTTACAAAGCTACTCTGTTTTTGTTTTTCTGTGCTCCCTTCTAAGTTTTCTTTTGTTCTTTGCTGAGCACTTTTGATTTTTTTCTCCCTCCCTTCCTGTCCCACCCTAGACAAGGTTATAATTGAACGAAAATATATTTACACACACACACACACACACACACACACACACACACACACACAGACTTCTATTTGTCAGTCCTTTCTCTGGAGGTGTATAGCATCTTCCTTCATAGGTACTTTGTAATAGTTTGAATATTTATGGTATTGAAATTTGTTTTTAGAACAAAATTTCTTTTACTATGTACAGTGTTCTCCTGGTACTATTCATTTTACTTTTCATTCAAGTCTTTTCATGTTCTTCTAAAATCAACCAACTCATCATTTCTTATAGCACAGGAGTATTCCATCACAATCATATACCATGATTTGTTTAGCCATTACCCAATTGTAGGACATCTATCATTTTAGCCAGTCTGATAGTTGTAAGATGATACCTCTAAGTTGCTTTAATTTGCATCTTTCTAAACAATAGTGATTTAGAGCATTTTTTACATTACTGTAATTTTTATTTCTTCATTGAAAAACTGCCTGTTCATATCATTTGACCATTTATCAATTGGGGAATGACTCATAGTCTTATACATTTTACAAAGTCCTTTATATATTTGTTATATGAGACCTTTATCTGAGAAACTGTCTATAAATCTGCTCCCTTCCCCAATTTTCTGTTTTCCTTCTAATCTTGACTACACTGGTTTTATTTGTACAAAATATTTTTAATTTAATGTAATTGAAGTTATCTATTTTTACATGTCATAATGTTATCTCTTATTTATTCATAAATTGTTCTCCTATCCTTACATCTGATAGATAATATGTTCCATGCTTCTAATTTTCTTGTGTGATGAATGAAAAACCTGAGATAGAGTTTCTAGGTAATTAATAATCAATTTATTAATTAGGCTAATAATAAAAAAAATAATGGTCAGTGGATTCTGTCAGTAACCAAAGACACCTAATGGAGATACTGAATACCACACACACACACACACACACACACACACACACACACACACACACACATACACACGAGAATGCCCCAACAGGAGAAATCAACCCAGATTGGTGAACAATTAATGAGGGGGTGGGCTAAAAGTCTTCAACTCCTCTTGCTGAGAACTTGGCTTATCATGAGACTCAGCTGCCCCCAGAAATCTGGACAAAGGAATCCATCTCTACCCAGATCACTCTGGTTGGTTTTCTCCTTCATGAGCTAAGTCACCCTAAACTACAATGGAGGGGGGTATAAGGGCATGAATTTATTGCTTTGAGTCTGAAATTAATCTAGATTAGATTCTGTTTACACTCTAAACAGAAGTAAGGTCTTCCAGTTGGGTGGCGTCCAGCCCATGATTGAAAAACTTGTACCCATAGGATTAGGACATTCTTCTCTACCAACCATGCCTTCAGAGACTGTCTGTCTGACCTACAGGGGCTGGTTCCTGAAATAGAAAAAAATGCCTAGATCCCAATTTAATAATTGGCTTTTAATATAATAGGAAATAATCACATCTCTCACTTGTGATGTCTCCCTTTTTATCTAGGTCATGTATACATTTTGACCTTGTCTTGGTAAATGATTTAAAATTTTGATGTATGCCTAATTCCTGCCAAACTACTTTCCAACTTTTCTAACAGTTTCATTTTTTTTTTTTAGTAACTTGCCCAAGGTCACACGGCTAGGTTTTTGTCTGTGTGTGTGTTAAGTGTCTGAGGCCAGATCTGAACTCAGGTCCTTCTGACTTCAGGGCTGACGCTCTACTCACTGCGCCACCTAGCCTCCCAACAGTTTCATTTTTTAATATGTTGAGTATGAAGTTTTAATGGAACAGTCAGGTGAGGATGTCCTGAAAGCAATTAGCATTGTGAACCTGGAGCTTAGGAGAGAGATGAGGATGAGATACATAGATCTGAGAATTGATTGAACCCATCAGGGCTAATGAGATCACCAAGAGAGGGGATACAAAGAGGAGAGGAGAGGAAAAGAAAAAAGAAGAGGATCTAGGGTAATAAAACTCTCAAACCCAACAGTGCAAAATCTTTCTTTAAAAAATCATTATCTAGGGGCGGCTAGGTGGTGCAGTGAGTAGAGCGCCGGCCCTGGAGTCAGAAGGACCTGAGTTCGGATCCGGCCTCAGACACTTAACCCACACAAACAAAAACCTAGCCGTGTGACCTTGGGCAAGTTACTTAACCCCAATTGCCCTAAAAGGGGCAGCTAGGCGGCCAGTGAGTAAGAGCGCCGGCCTCGGAGTTGGGATGACCCGAGATCGAATCCGGCCTCAGAAAATGAGCACCCACACACAAATAATGACTAGCTGTGTAACCTTGAGCAAGTTACTTAACCCCAATTGCTTAAAAAAAAAATCATTATCTAGTTGAAACACACATATAATTGTGCCTTCATAAGATCCCATGTGTTTAATTACCATCTCTATGCAGATGATATATAGATCTATATATTGAGTCCGTATTTCTCTTCTGTGCTTCAATTGCAAATCACTACTTACATACTAGATTTTTCAAATGGGATGTCTTGAGGTATCTTAAAGTTAGCACATCCAAAGAGACTCAATTATGTTTAACCTTGAGCTCATCCACCTTCCAATATTTCCCATTTCTGCTGAACACACATCATTTTTCCAGTCTCCCAGGTTTAGAACATCAGAATCATCCTGGACTCCTCATTGTTTCTCATCCTCATATCCAATTAATTGCCAATTCTTTCTATTTCAATAACATTACTCATATTGGTTCCCTTTCTCTAATAACATAGCCACCACTTTGGTGCATTACTTCTTGTCTTCACTCTTCCAATTGTCTCCTAACTGGTCTCTCTCTGTGTAAAGCCATGCACAAACAACTTTCCAGAGGACTACTGCTGGGAATAGCTTTCAAGGTTCTGATTACATAGTATAACAAACTCTCTATTCAATAACAAATCAGAGCAAAACATTCACAGAAAATCAAGGTACAGCTTTCACAGTGTTCCAACATATCACAGAAAATCAAAATACAGCATTCACCATGTCACAACTCAACAACTTATCACTAAAATGGCCACATAGTTTTCACCAAAGTAGTCACATAGTTTTAAACAAAGTACATTCATTTAGTCAATTACAAAATCCTTAATTCAATCACAAACTGCAAAAGTCAAAGTTCTCCAACTCTAGGTCACAGTAAATCAAAATCTTCTTAGTCAGTACACAGTATCCAAGTAAAGTCTTCTTTCATCTTGACTCAGGGCAGGCTTTCAGCTTCCGTGATTCCTCTTCCATGGTCTCAGCTCCTACCTGAATCTGACCAACTATAACTTGAGTTCAAAGGCTACCAGCTCCTTATTCAGCTCTCCATGCAATTCTTGCTCTGTATTGAAGCTCACAGTATCCAGTCCATCTCAAGTCCTTCATAGCTTCTGTTCCTGGGAAGAGAAAACTTAATAGAGCCACAAAGTACCAACACCACACTCATGCTTCCTCTGGCAGCTCCAGCTGGCCCTTGGAAGTCTTCAGCAGCTCCCTTCTCAAAATCAAAATCACGTTTTCCCGTTCTGAAGATTAAAATTACTTCACCATGGAAGTTCTAGTACAGTAGCAGCAGCCCAGCCTTCAGATGCTCATCCCAAGAAGTTCTGACTTTCCTAGCTTGTGCTCTTCCTGTATACATAATATAGCCCCTTTCTGTTCAACCTCTTCCTGTTATGTCAGCAACAGGGGTTCATACCTTCTGTTTCTTTAACAGAGGCTTAATTTGAAACTAGGTGCTAAGCACCTCTTAGCTTTCCAATACAAAGGGATCTTCAAATTTCATCACTGTTACACTCTGCCCCAATGCTCTAGCTTTCTCACAGCTATCACAACCATATCACTCTTCTCAAAGAGAGAATAAACACTGATTTGGTATAGAAATCCACAGGATCAAGCACTTTCCCCCCACAGTCCCTCTAATATTTGTGATTTTTCTGTTTTTTTGAAGGTCAATCTTGCTAATCTTAAGGGTGTCAGAATTGCTTAAAGTTGCAATTTTTAAAATGTGATTATAGATAGATCGTGTATATTTTTTGTATTGTCTGTTGGCAAATAACTCTTACTCTTATAAAATTCAATCACTTGTTTATATATCTTGGAAAATGAATCCTTATTAGAGAAATTTGCTGCAAAGATTTTTTTCCCCACAATTAACTTTCTCTTCTAATCTTACTTGCATTGGCTTTGTTTATGTAAACACTTTTAAATCTTACTTAATCTAAACTATTTATTCATTTCTCTTTGCTTTGAGAGAGATCCCTCCCTCTGTAAAGTCAAGTTAATAAACATTTACTAAGCACCTACTAGGTACCAGGCACTCTGCCAAGGCCTGAGGATACAATTAAAAACAAAAACAAACTGAAAAAAGAAAGATAACTCCTGCCCTCAAGGGGCTTGCAGTTAATAGGGGAAAATAATACCCAAAAGAAAGGTAGAGGGAGGAAGAGGTCTCTCCAAGTGAATCTATCTCTCTATCACTAAACAAGATGCATTTATCACCAATGCATATCACCAAGAAGATGCATTAATAACATGATGAGAAAAGATTCATTTTTGGTACAGTTGTAAAAGCACCATAGATTTTTTTGGAGTGGGGAAAAAGCAAGGCAATTGTGGTTAAGTGACTTGCCCAAGGTCACATGGCTAGTAAGTGTTAAGTTGAGATATGAATTCAGGTCCTCCTGACTGCAGGGCTGGTGCTCTATTCATTGCACCACCTAGCCAGCCCAAGCACTTTAGATTTTACTTAGAGTATTTAGTGTCACCTGACTGAAAAGCAAGGAAGATTACAGGCAATTTAAAGTTGTTGCATATATGTTTTAAGGTTCGAAATAAATCTTCCTTAAAGCCTAACTTTAAAATTGTATCATGTCAGGTATGCTGGCAGCTAAGCCTGCATTATCAAATCTATGTAGTTTCTTCTACCATTGTCAACAGCAATTGATCCACTTTGGATGAAACTAGGAGATTTGTGACATGTTTCCCTGGGTCCAGAATTGGGAGTTGGAGACTGTTTCCATAACCTTCAGAAGCTGCTTAAGGAGCAGACCGGGGAAAAGCTCTACTGATTTTTGGCTATGGAAGCTTTGGGTAATTAGAAACATACCTTAGAACCTGAATTTTCTTACAGAACAAAATCAGATTGACTTGTACAACTCTTTCTCCCTCTAGAATTTCTATAAAGCTAAGGGCTCCCCTGTCTCCTCTCCCAAACATTTGCTGAGTTTCTATCCATCTCTCTATCGCCAACAATTCATAACTCCCACAATGACCAAAGTCTGTTACCCCCTTTTCCTTCCCCCCTTGCTTAAAATTGATTATAGTTTCCTTCTCTCTGGTTGGGGTGAATGCTATCTCTCTCAGAGTATGAATCCCAGGATTCCCAGTTAAGGTTTCACACTTTTGAGTTAGTCTGCTTAATGAACTTATCTATGATTTTTTTTAAAAGGACTAAAGTATGAATGACACATCTTACTCATTTATAATGGAAAGAACAAAAAACCAGACCTTTGATCCTTGATTGCAAATGTCAGACTCTGAAATACTTTACAAACTTGATATTTGAGAGAGACAGATAGACAGACAGAGTCAGAGAGACAGAGACAGCCAGCCAGCCAGCCACACACACACACACACACACACACACACACACACACACACAGGGAAAGAGAGATCCTTGACATAATAAAGAGATAAAACTGATTATGATCATTATGTACACGCTGTTACATGGTAACCTAAAAATTAGTTGTGACTCCAAAGTGTAAAAATACATTTGATTTTACTTTGAAAATCAATTTTAAAGATAAAATTGAATCTCTGTCATTTGTTTTAGAAATCTGTCAACTAGGTGATGCTTAATAAGTAGATTTATTTTAATCACAAAAAAGACTTTTAAAAGCAATGAAAGCTGAGGTCTCCCTCGGGGGGGTCCACAAACACTGCATGTCATAAGCTGTTCTTAAATAGTACTCATGGAAGCTAGTATTTTCAATGTTCAATTACAGTTAAAAAAAAAAGTCATCATGATGATGTCATTTATTAATATAACTCATCTGTCATCAGAATGAAGCATATTAAGGTAACAACTATGATAATCTATTTATATAAATATGTTCATATAATTGAACAACTTTAGGGACTGATTAAGCATGTAGTTTCAACTTAGCAGTGAAATATAGATATTCTGAAATAACATTCCTTCATTACTTTTTGTAGAATTAAATGACCATGCAACATTCCAAGAAATTTTCTAGTTTGTGGAAATTATATTTGAATGAGTAGTATATCTATCTGGCAGAGAAATAGTGAATTAGATTAAATGCTAGTTTATAGTTCAAAACAGAGGAAAGGTCTGTCTGAATGACACAAATAAAAATTGTAAATAGAAAGAAATGTATATACACAAATCCACATACATACTTATGTATACATATATGTACTGATGTATATACATATGAACTTACATCTATAAACAGTTTAGTTACAGGGGTTTAACATTTCTTTTCTTTCATGTGCCTAAAATGATATCTTTCCTATCTGAGTAGCTCCTATATCTATGTGTGTTATTCTATAATAATAGTTATAACAGTACATAAGAGAATTATCAATAAATGATAATTTTTTGTTATTGTTAATTAGGATTTAACTTCACATGTATGGAATTGTGATTATAAGTAGCTTCAGTATTCTTGAAGGAAGGTCTAGGAAAAGAGGATTGTGTTTTAAAAGTTTTTTTTTTTTACTTGAGGGAAGATGTAACTCTAGTATTTATTTCCTTGTTTAGATTTCCTAGTTCAAAATACAATTACTCAATTCCTGAATTTCTCAAAAACACATTTTATACAAGGGCATTAAATTCAGAGTCATATACAGGTAAGCCTTATAATACACCTCAAGGACTTTCAAAATTGTCTTGTAATAGAATTTTGTTAAAATGAATACATTTCAAGAAATCATATTTCTAATTTAGGGGATCTAGATTTCAGAATGAGCTGAAGCTCAACTTTGCAGTCAATTAACCTGTGAAAAGAGGTGATTTGAATCTGCAAAGGAAGAAGAGAATCTGCAAATTGGAAGGAAATAGCTGTTTCTATGCCCTTTCTTTTTAATTCTTAGAATTGTTATCTTTTTCTAAAGAATGGGTGGTTAATGTTGCTTGTCCACTCAAATTTGTCCTTGTTGTCATTATTGTTTTAGATAGTTGGGGTGTTAGAGACAGGAAAGATAAGTCAAATTAAAGGTAATTTCTGATTGATGTCAAAATTGCAAAGGTGTTTTACATATCTTCTCTCCCTTTCTACCAATTCAATTCATTAAGTATTTATTAATGTGCACTAGTTTTTAGAAATGTAAACAGCACTCAGTGAAATCCATTCTTACTGGCTGGGGCAATACCTGATAAAATGCCCAAATCATTAGCAAAGACAATAAGAATTAAGAGAAAGGAGAGATCAATTAGTGTTGAAGTGATCAAAGAAGTCTTCATATAGGATGTGTGACCTGAGATTGGGAAAATCTTGTAATATGAGAGGCAAGCATAATGTGTAGGCAAAATAAATTCTTTACAAAGACTATTGAATATATATGACTACCAAGAAAATTAATGCCTTTTCCATCACACACATACTTATGTTGAAATAAAAAAAAAATAACCTTTGCTTCAAGACCAGTGCTGTAGCAAAGAACATCATCTGAAGACATTTAATGAGGTTTTGAGGCCACATAATTTGTGGTTTTAATCACTAAGAGGTACTGAGAGCATTTCATGTGGTATGAGAAACTTGGGTTGATGTATGTATTAGCTGATGACTTTGCCCAAGTCACTTAATGTTGGTGAGTTTGGTTTTCCCCTCTTTAAAATAGGGATAAATAGGGGTAGCTAGGTGGCATGGTGAATAGAGCCCTGGAGTCAGGAGGACCTGATTTCAAATTAGGCCTCAGATACTTGACACACTTATTGTGACTTTAAGCAAGCCACTTAACCCCAATTGCCTTGCCTTTCCCCCCTCCTCCACAAAAAAAAAATGTGCATTTAAGTGAATCTTATGCCAAACTTTGTCTTGGCTCATTTGCTCCACTAGCCCCTTATTGGTTTTTTGCTATTTTATGAGGCAATATTTGTTATGATTTTTTTTTGGTCTTCTCTGTAGTGTTTTATAAATGAGTTTATATTATTGACCTTGGCTGCTACATCTATCTATACTTGGCAAGTAGATGAATGTTTGATGGCCGAGTGATATTTTTCTTCTTCTGCTAACTTTTATATCAGTTAAGTTCTAATAGTGATAATCAGAATCAATGTTTATTTTTTATCTATTTCCCATTTTAATATGTTGAGTTAGAACTGTTGAAATTGCATGAAATGTCTTTTAATCTTTAGAATTTGTTGTTGATTTGAGCTTTGTTCTAACCAATTAATATTCTATATAAATAGAATTAATTCTGAAATGACTCCAGTAACCAGTAATTTTCTACCTGTTAAGAGTTGGTAAATGGTTTTGATGAAGTTTAGAGTTCGTAGAGCTAGGTCAGGTGTGAAAGCATTCACTTAGATAAAGCTACCCTTGGTTAGAAGAAAATTATTTATGCAAAAGCAGTACAGGTCTCCTAGCAAGAAAGCTGAGACTCCAATATTTGAGTGACTTGTGCTTTAGATAGAGGTTTCAGAATGATGATGTAGTTTTAGAGGTTTTTATGGAGGTTAAAGATTAAAGACAGAACAAGATGACATAGGAGGAGGGAGACAAAGGGAATTCTTTGTGGTTTAAGGATTTAAGGACAGGGCAGGAGGATACAATTTAAAAATTAAAGGACCCAGGGAGCACAAAATAAGGGAAACAAAAGCAATTCTTTTGGTACAAGTTCAAGATAATGGGGGAAAGGATTTTAGGGTACTTTCAGGTTACATAATAAACTAGGGGCTTCACAAAGTACTTGAAAAGCCATTCTTAACCCTTAGGGCACTGTTTGTATTTGCATCAGTTTTACTAAGAGCAACCACAGCCCTTCTTACTCCACAGTGGGTCAGTGATATCTTAGGGACCATGTCAGAGGGACCCATTGGCATTGGCAATTGATTTTAGCACCATTTATTCCTATTCGGGAATCTTCCAACATGGGAAAGTGGAGATCATTTTGCAATGACCAAAGAAACAGGACCATCCCAAGCTATATTACCCTCATTGACATAAAATATTTTTTTTCCAGTTATCACCCAACTTTTATTTCCAAACTGGCTCCCAAACCCATCACAAGTTTGGGAGTGTGAGGTGAAAGAAGGGGGAGATAGAAGACCTGAATATTGTTTCTCAGATGCCCAAAAAAACCTAGATATGGGCAGTGGAGGGGCAGAAAAAGAGTCTAGGGTTGGGAAAAGGCCTGACCACTCGGACAACGGCCAGTCATAGGGCAAGTGAAGGAATGGGAAAGCAAGAGGTATCCTGAGCCCCCAGTGAGTTCCTATAATGCTGATCCTTGCTCAGATGCCCCCATTAGGTGTGGGCATGCCTGGGATGCAGGGCTCACCCTTAGGAAAAGTGGACATAGAGAGGGCAGGGGGCACAGGTGGTAGAGGTGCTGCATAGTTCTGGGGTACAGCAGCAGTTGGCAGGGAGGGCAGGGCCTGGGGCCAGCTCATAAGGCAATGCTTCGCCACCTTCCCCATAGGGCAGAAGAAGCCAAGGTTACAGAACCAGACTTGAACCACATCTTTGTCCAGGTGCAGCTCTTCTGCCAAGTCACAGATTTGCTATGGAGTAGGCTTCCCACAACGCCTGAAGAAGCCCTCTAGGGTCCCTTTCACACTGGTCTCAGCACTCATCGAATTGAGCCAGGGCTAGCAATAGTTCTGCACTGCACATCTCCTGAGGATAGTCAGTATTCTCAACAGCCTGCAGCCACCTCTGAAATAGTGGTTTCAATTTGCACATATTCTTAACATTGTAGACCTTCAGACTGGCTGATAGTGGCCTGATTGATCATCTTCCCACACAGTGTGCCCAAGGCCTTGCCCACATCAGCCTGAGTGAAACCCAGGGAAATTCGCTTGTGTTTCAGTTCTTTGGCAAACAGCTCCAGTTCCTCGGAGTTTGGGGTGTCCTCTTCTCCACTATCGTTAGATGAGATGCCCTCCTCACTGGCTGCCCTGCTTGAACCGTTGGTGCTGCTGACGCTGCTGCTGACATTGCTGCTGACATTGCTACTGCTGACATTACTGCTGCTGACTTGACTGCTGCTGCTGCTGCTGCTGCCGCCAACGCTGCTGCTGCCCAGCCCTGGCTGGGGCTGCTGGAGAGGAGCTGGGTAAAGGGGCCCGGGACCTGGAGAAGTCCCCAGGGCCTGGAGAGGGTGGGGAGGGAGAGGGGCACCTGGCAGTGCCCCAGTGGGAACTGAGCCACTGCTACCCAGGCCTGGCCAGAAGGGCCCTGTCCCGGCAAGCACACAGTAGGCTGGGCCCGGAAGGGCGCAGTACCTAGCTTTGGGGACAGTGGTCTCCCTGAGGTCCCGCTCAGGAGCCCCAGAGGATGATGAGGAAGGGGAAGAGCAGGATGAGTCTTCCTCTTTGGGTGGCATCAAGTGAAGGCTGTGGGAGGCACTAGCCTGCCCGGCTTCAATTGGGGGTGGGGGCGCAGAGAAGACATACCACCACTTGTTCTGGCTGGAGTCCAGGGTCCAGGGTCCCTTCAAGCTATACTCACTCTTCATTGCATAGTGGGAGGACCCATCGGGTAGCTCTTCTTGGTTAAACATGCCCAGCTTGATTTGGCCGGCTGCAGCAGCAGGCAGGATCCAGACCTTGCCTCTCTGATGGGATGAGCTTCTTTGTCTCTTCTTCTTGGTCCTGGACACAGATGTAGAGCCAAAGCTACTGGTGCTTTATCGATGGACTGGACTGGTCTAGACCTGGAAGCACTTGGACCTCAGAGTGTAGAGGGGGGGCAAGACCCCCTCAGACTTTAAAGGAGTCGAGGCTAGGGGGACAAGCCTGACCCCTCCCCTCCCACCCAGGGCCCTCGAGCTTTCAATCATTATGTAAATTGCATCCCACCTGTTGGCCCTTTAAAACAATAGGGGGAGGGTGCTGAGAATGAACTTGGGTATCGTTTGGCTGGGCCAGGATAGAGGTTCGACATAAATATTTCATTAGTAATGCTGCAAAGGATCAAGTTGTAATGAATCCCATCATAACACTCTGATGCCAAACATCTGAGTGGTTGAAGATTTGATGCTGCAATTGGACTGTCAGACTGTGAACCATGAAGTATTGACCTTTCATGTAAGTGGATGAAAAAATTTGGCCTAAGTTAGGCCAAGTGGAATACAAAAGAGAAGGCAAAAGTTTCTGTAGGTGAGGGAGAGAGAGAGAGAGAATCTTATCAGACTTTTGTTTTTAGAATTTTGCTTACTACTTCCAGGCAAGTCAGGTCAAAGACTAGAATTCAGGCCAGATCAGGTCTGTCCTTTGAAGAATGAAGGCAAAGTTGCATCTTCTGCATTCAGAGTTCTGCTAAATATGAAGGTCATTAAAGTATTTCTGTATTTCCAAAGAAGGAATCAGTTTGGAACCAAAGCAGCCCTTCCCTGTTCAGGAAAGAAAGCTTACATCCCAATCCAAACAACCCGAAGGTAATGGTGCCAATTGTCAGTTGGAGGTAATAGAATTTTTTAAAAAAATATTCAGCAAATTGTTTATCAACTTGTTTCCTAGAAGGGAAGATGCTGATAATATGCTAGTTTACTGTAAAAAAAAAATAGGGTAGATCGAACCATCAGATTCCTTGAGACTACTTCTAGCTCTTAAACCCACAATATTATGTGTAGTGGGTGATCAAAGGAACTCCTTAAGCACCTTTGATGGAACTGAGCATGAATGACTGGGCTTTATGAGGATGTACTTGTACTCTTGCTCAACCCCAAAGATTTCCATTTTGGAGTCATGTAACAATTTTACTGGTCACATTCTATGGGGATGAGTCGAGTATATTTGATAATTGATCCAGGAAAAAACTGTGCCCTCGGTAAGCTTGCATTGGGAAAGATCCTCCTTCACCTATTTTGAGGTGACATTTTTGTTGGAATGCTGCCAAGCCTACATACCCCTTCAATTTCTAAGGAGTGGGAAGAACATTTCTTACCCCTTCCCCCTCTGGTAACAACAACGACTGACTGCATCAACATGACAGCAAGACTGTGCTTTCTGAGGTGAGTGAGACTAATCTTATTGTGTGTTTTCATCCCTGAGGCCACATCATGATTAACAATCCTGAGAAATAGATGCTTCTAGCATTGGTAATAACCTCTGTTCCCCAGCCCCATAAAGTTATCTTTAATCTCCAGGAGAGTATAATGGATGATCTGCTACATTTTATGTTTTAAGCATTTATTAATGTATGTTTAGGAGTCTTTTGTGTTTTAAGAATTTATGTTGTAGTGCGTGAAAAAAACCAAACTGCCCTATAACTGATATCCTCTTTGCACAATAAATTACTGTTCTAGAGGGAACCTGATTAATTCCTTTCAGGGGACACTCTAGATATTAGCAATATTTAGGCTCAAGCAGACTGGGTTTGGTCTTTGGAGAGTCTAAACCCAAAGAGAATTTATCTGGTGTTTCCACCTTAGAATTTCAAGGAAAACCTGAATTTCTTTTGGGCTCCTTGAACTGGGAGTAACATGATTTATGCTTATAGCTATTGAAGCTATTATTTTTACATTTGCCTCTTAGATTTGGTTGACCTGCAACCTTCAGTCAGAAAATGTAGTTCACTTCCTGTAGCTGAATGTCAAGTTGGTCTTTCAATTGTAATTGTTTCCCAGTTCTTGCTTCTTTTCCACCATTGCCTGAAGCTGTGTTTTTGTGAATCCTTCAAGTGTTTTGTCATCCATTCCTGCCTTGATTGGGTAACTCACTAAGCAACAGCTGCTAGAAATAGCATGCTATTATCTATTCTTCCAATATAACTAGCCCTAAGGAGTAGTATTGTAATGAGGATTACTTCATTAGTGCCCCCTCTGACTCTATTTTAGACCTTTTTGTTTTGTTGTATAACTTAATATTCAGTAAAGCTTGTAGATAGAGCTAATGAAATAGCTCAAAGCTGGATTATGATGACTGACTTTTTGAAGGCAGAAACCATCTCTACTTTAGTCTAGATATTTCTACCTGTGCCTAGTGTATTTTTCTGACCAGGTAGATTGTTAATATTTTTTGAATAAACAAATAAATGTTTGCTCACATTTGTGTAGTTTTACAATGAAGTTTTTACACACAAACCCTATGAGATAAGGAAACAGATACTGTAAGTTTTATATCACTGATGTGGAAAGAGAAGTTAAGCAATTTCACTGATATCACATAGCTAGGTATTATCAGAGTGAGATTCAAACCAGGATCTCTTGATTAGAAGTTTGACATTCTTCCTTCCACAGCTGGCTGCCTCTTGAATAAATGAATGACTATGGATGTCAGTACTCAGAATTGTATAAGAGGTTATAGAATTTCAAAGCTTAATGAAACTTAATTACATTTGGAGTTTGACACCAGGCATCTGCTAGGCTCACAGAGAATATTCTGGCCTTTTTGATTACAGAATCATAAAATTATAAAATCTGAGAATTGGAAAATACTTAAAGTACATCCAATTTGATCTATATTTAAATAAAGACATCCTCTACAACATTCACAGTAAGTTTGTCCTCAAGCTTACCCTAGATACTTTTAGTGAATGAGAACACACTACTTCCTGAGGTAATCTATTCTATTTCTAGATAATTCTAATTTGGGGGAAGCGTTTCCTTATCTAAAGACTAAATATTTCACTCTGTAACTTCCACTTATTCCTCCTAACTCTATCTTCTAGTGTCAAATAGAATAATTCTGATTGCTGTTCTTCATGACAGCCTCTAAATACTTAAAAAGAACTATCATGTCCCTCTTCCCCAGTCTTTTCTTCTACTGAGCATCCCCCAATGCTTTTTAAAAATAAAGTTATTTTTAGTTTTCAACATTCATTTCCATAAGATTTTGAGTTTTGAATTTTCTCCCCTGACTTCTCCTTCCTCAAGTAGGCATGTAATATGATATAGGCTCTACTTATACACTCATATTAAGCATATTTTCACATTAGTCATGATATAAAGAAGAATTAGAGCTAATGGGAGGAACAATGATAAAGAAGAAATAAAACAAAATAACAAAAGAAAAGGAAAGCAAATAGTATGCTTCCATCTGCATTCAGACTCCAAAGTTCTTTCTTTGAATGTGTATAACATTTTCCATTGTGAGTCTTTTGGAGTTATCTTAGATCCTTGCATTGCTGAGAAGATCGAAGTCTATCAAGGTCATTCATTGCACAATAGGGCTGTTACTGTGTATCATGTTCTCCTGGTTCTACTCATTTCATTCAGCTTCAGTTCACATAAGTCTTTCCTGGGTTTTTTTTTTTTAATCTGCTTGCTTATCATTTCTTATAGCACAATAGTATTCCATTACATTCATATACCATAACTTGTTTAGCCATTCCCCAACTGATGGTCATTCCCTCAATTTCCAATTCTTGGCCACCACAAAAAGACCTGCTATAAATATGTTTGTACATGTGGGCCCTTTTCCCATTTTTTTTATCTCTTTGGAATACAGACCTAGAAATGGTATTGCTAGGTCAAAGGCTATGCACAATTTTATCAATGATACTGTTGTGCCAAAAGGAGTGAAACAAGAGATCCATGAGAGTAAAATTTGGAAGTGGATGCTATTTTTCCTTGGGACTGTCCGGGGTCAGGCCCAAATCGAACAGTGAGTCTGCACAATGTACTGGCTTTCAAAGGGATGCCACGGGGCCAGCAGTTAGGTAATACTGAAGCAGAAACTTGCAGAGGCCAAGAACAGTGATTGGTCAGTACACACCTCAAAATTCCTGCCAGTTACCAAGTCACCAAGTCACATTGACAGGGAAGCCTGCCCACCTCTGTGGAGGTAAGCTGACTGGGTAAGGGTGGAAATCCACTGGGGGAGGGGCAGGGAACCCAGAGCTCATGCACAATACCTTTTAGCAAGATGTAGTTTTCCTTCCTTATTTCTTTTAATTAGATCTATTTTTGCTTTTGCTTTGTCTGAGATCAGAATTGTTGCCCCTGCTTTTTTTTTTTTTGCTTCAGCTGAAGCATAATATATTCTGCTCCAGTCTTTTACCTTTACTCTGTATCCCTCTGTTTCAAATGTGCTTCTTGCAAACAACATTTAGGATTATGGTTCTTAATCCACTTTGCTATCTGTTCCGATTTTATGGGAGACTCCATCCCATTCACATTCACAGTTATGATTGCGATCTATGTCTTTCCATTCGTCCTATTTCCCCCACTCCCTTATGCTTTTCTCTTTCCTTTCTCCCTTTCCCTCCTCACTAAAGTTTCGCTTTTGACCACCACCTCCCTCAGTCTGCCCTCACTTCTATCAGTCCCCTCCCTTTACATTCCCCTTTCCCCTCCTACCTCTTATAGGGTAATTTAGATTTCTACACCTAACCTTTGAGCCAAATCTGATGGGCTTAAGTTTCAGATAATGCCAATCTCCTTCCCTTCTTTCTCTCTACTATAATAGGTTTTGGTGCCTTTTCATGTGATGTAATTACCCTTGTCTGCCTCCTCCTTTCCTCTTCTCCCAGTACAATTCTTTTTCACCACTTAATTAAACATTTTTATCATCACATCTAAGTCAACTTATACCCACACTCTCTATGTATATCCCTTTTTAAATGGTGTAATAACAATACAATTCTCAAGAGTTATAAGTGTCATCTTCCCTTGTAGGCATGTAAACAGTTTGCTCTTATTAATACCATTTTCTATTCTGTTTACCTTTTTATGCCTCTCTTGAGTCTTGTATTTAACAATCAAATTTTCTGTTGAACTCTGTTCTTTTCATCAGGAAGGTTTGGAAGTCCCCTATTTTGTTGAGTATCCATCTCCTCCCCCTAAAGATTCTGTTCAATTTCACTGGGTAGTTGATCCTTGGCTGTAATCCAAGTTCCTTTGCCTTAGAGAATATTGTATTCCACAAGCTTTTGATATTTAAATGTAGAAACTGCAAGGTCCTGTGTAATCCTGACTGTGGTTCCATGATATTTAAATTGTTTCTTTCTGGCTGCTTGTAGTATTTTCTCTCTGACCTGGTAATTTTGAAATTTGGCTACAATATTCCCTGACATTTTCAATGTGAGATCTCTTTCGGGAAGTAATTAGTGAATTCGTTTGATGACCATTTAGCCTTGTGGTTCTAGGACCTCACGGCAGTTTTCCTTGATGATTTTCTGAAAGATGATGTCCAGGCTCTTTTTTTTTTTTCATCATGGTTTTCAGGTAGACCAATAATTTTTAAATTGTCTCCTGGATCTATTTTCTAGGTCAGTTGTTTTACCACTGAGGTATTTTACATTTTCTTCTGCCTTTTCATTTTTTTGTTTCTATTTGACTAATTCTTGGTATCTCATAGTTATTAGCTTCTACTTGCCCAATTCTAATTTCTAATAAATTGTTTTCTTCTATTAAATTTTATACCTCCTTTTCCATTTGGTCCATTTTATTTTTTAAGGTGTTCTCTTCAGTGAGTTTTTGTGCCTCTTTTTCCATTTGGCCAATTCTACTTTTCAAGAACTTATTTTCTTATTTTCACAGTCAATTTTTGTCCTTCCTTTTCCAAGCTATTGACTCTCTCTTGTATACCTTTCATTTCTTGTCCCAGTTTTTCTTTTTTCTTATTTAACTTTTAAAATCCTTCTTGAGCTTTTCCAAGAAGGCTTTTTGGGTTTGAGGTCAGTTCATATTCCCCTTTGAGGCTTCTTTTTTTTTTATATATATTTGAAACATTTAATGTTACGACCTCAAATTACAGATCCATTTCCTTCCCCCCTTGTTGCCCATTCCCTCTTGGGAGATAAGTAATTCAGTATATGTTGTACATGTCTAGCTATGCAAAACATTATCATAGTAGATATATTGTACAAGGCTGCTTATAATTCCCCCCCACTCATCCCACCCCCCACCTGGTCCATTCCCTACATGATCCTGTCCCTCTTTTATAGTGGGTACTTCCAACCTCCCCTCACCCCAAGGATGCCCTCCCATCCATCATCCCTCCTCCCATCCCCTTCCCCCTATCCTGCTACAGGTTGAGATATCCCATTTAGTATGTATGTCATTTTCTCCCTGAACCAAATTCAATGTGAATGTGGTTTTGCCTTTTTAGCCTTCCTTATTCTCCCCCTCTTTTGCAACCACTTCCCCTTGCTTCTTCTGCATGGGATAGTTTACATTACCCTGTCTCTCCCCATCTCTTCTTGCCACTTTCCTCTCTCACCTCATAATTTCATCTCTTGAGTATTCTCCCTTCCCAACAAATTCAACTTATGCCCTCTTTCCATATATAACTGTAACCATATACACACACATTCACATATGTATTCATATGACCACACCCCCTTCTTCCATTATTTTCATAGTGAGAAAGATATAATCAGTCACAGTTATTGTTTTTCCATATAGGAATGTAAATAGTTCAACTTTGATAAGTTCCTTTTGATTTCTTTTCCTGATTACCTTCTCAGGCATCTCTTGCTTCTTGCATCTGGATGTCAAATTTTCTATTCAATTATGGTTTTTTCCTCAAGAATGCTTGAAAGTCCTCTATTCCACTGAATGACCATATTTTCCCTGAAACAAAATACTCAGTTTTGCTGGGTAGGTGACCCTTGGGTTCATTCCCAGTTCTTTTGCCCTCTGGAATATCATATTCCATGCCCTTCGATCCCTCAGTGTAGAAGCTGCCAGGTCCTGGGCTATTCTGATTGTGTTTCCACAATATTGAAATTGTTTCTTCCTGGCTGCTTTTGTAGTATTTTCTCCTTGATCTGGGGATTCTGGAACCTGGCTATAATATTCCTGGGAGTTTTCTTTTTGGGATCTTTTCAGGAGGTGATCTGTGGATTCTTTCAACCTCTATTTTGCCCTCTGGGTCTAAAACATTAGGGCAATTTTCCTTGAGAATTTCTTGAAGGGTGATTTCTAGGTTCTTTCTTTGATCATGGCTTTCAGGTAGTCCAATAATCTTTAAATTGTCTCTCCTGGATCTGTTTTCCAGGTCAGTGGTTTTTCCCATGAGATATTTCACATTGCCTTCTAATCTTTCATTTGTTTGGATCTGCTTAACAGCATCTTGATTTCTCATCAAGTCATTAGCTTCCATTTGCTCCAGTCTAACTCTGAAGGAATGAATCTCCTCAGTGAACTTTTGAGATTCTTTTTCCATCTGGCAAATTGACTTTTTAAGGCATTCTTCTCCTCATTGCCCTTTTGGGCCTCCTTTGCCATTTGAGTTAGTCTATTTTTTAAGGTGTTGTTTTCCTCAGTCAGGCTGTTGACCCTCATTTCATACTTTTCCTGCATCCTTCTCATTTCTCTTTCCAATTTTTCCTCCACTTCTTATTTGATTTTTAAAGTCCTTCTTAAGGTCCTCTATGGCCTGCAACCCACTCATGTTTTCCCCTGGGGCTTTTGGAGCAGGACTTCTGACCTCACAGTCCTTTTCCCGCTCTATGCCCCCAAAATAGAGTCTAGGGTTGCATTTTTCTGTTTCCTTTGCCTTGGCATGTTGCCACTTAATTACTTGACTTTTGGGCTTGTTGCCACACTATGGCTTTAAGGCCAGATAGAGGAATTTTCATCCCGAATGTGTGGGGGGCAACTTCCGTTTCTGGCAAGCTGTAAACCCACCCACGACTTCCACCCTAGATCAGAATCCAGATCCAGGGAGGTTAAAGCAAGAGCGATTACCCCCCAAGACTGATCGCTGGATCTCCCTACAAATTTGCAGGCTGGGAGCGGGAGCTCCCTCTGAAAACTACAAAATGGCGTTTGTCCTCAGCGGCTTCTAGCCCCCAGGGGAGGGAGCCGACGCATTCCCTAATACTAGTCCCAAAGTCCATAGGACACTAACCTCTTACTTTGTCCTAGGTAAGTCTATGTTGATAATTCTGGAGTCGCCACAGCTCCTGGTGTTCTGGGGTTCCTCCAGCTGGCTGCTGGCCCTGCCGCCCTGGGGCTAAAACCTCGGCTCACGTGGACCTGGGCTCGGCTCGCCTCGGCTCCTGCGCTCTGCGCGCTGCCGGCTCCCAGACTGCTGCGCTGGTCCTTCCTGCAGGGCTGCTGGGCTGTTCTCAGCGGGAGGTTAGCTTCTCTGTGTCGTTCTGTGGGTGCTGGGGCTCCAGAAGTTGTTCAGAGTCCCCTTTTACATAGTTTGGGGGGAATCTGGGGGCAGAGTGGCTTGGATGAGCTGTTTCTACTCCGCCATCTTGGCTCCGCTCCGCCCCCCCCCTTGAGGCTTCTTATGTAGGTTTCTGATAATCTTGTTCTCTTCTGAATTTGCGCCTTGATCTGCCCTGTCCCCATAATAAGAAACTGTGGTCATTGTCCATTTCTGCTTTTTGCTAGTGACATTTGCCTAATTCCTAGCTTTTAGCGTTGAGCTCTCTTGCTGGAGTGCAGGGGTCACTGACCCAATCTTCTTATGCTGGGAGCAAGGGACTTGGTAACTGGCTTTGCGTGCTGGACTTTCAGGTGCTGGTAGTTGGAGACTGTGGGGCTTTGGTTGCTTCCCTGAACTGGAGTCAGCAACACTGGAACTCTTGGGGTGGAGGTGGGGAGTCTGGCCCCTGGGGAACACCTACCTGCTTGCCTGGAACTTGCACTTGAATGTTTGGTTTCTGCTCACCCAGGCCTTGCACTTAAATGTTTGGTTGCTAGAGGATATCTGCCTGCTTGGAGCTGCACCCCTAGAGTTGTTCTTCCTGGATCTGTGCTAAAGCACTGAGAGATTTGACTGCTGGAGAATTCTGGCACATATGGTGGTTTTCTGAGCTGGTGTCTACTGCTTGTGTTGAGGCACTCGGGGGTCCTGGTGTAGTCACTTGCCTGCTCTACCACCCTGGGGCTCAGGATCTCCCCTTGGTTTGGTGAGCTGGGGCTTACTGCAGGTTTTCTTTTCTGTACTGTTCCCCCTACCCTAGAATGAGAGGAACCTTTCCCATTAATCCACCAAGCTTCCTGGGCTATAAGACTTCTTCACCTTATCTTTCTGTTGGCTCATCTATTCTAGGTTGTTTTTTTTTTTTTCTTGTGGATACTTACTGGGCTTTTAGAGGTCAATAAGGGAGGGTGAGAGTAACTTCTCATTCCTTCACCTTGGCTCCCAGAAGCAGAACTCCCATCCTCTAATCTTTTTTTTTTTTTTTTTTGCCTTTTGGAGGGCAATTGGGGTTAAGTAACTTGCCCAAGGTCACATGGCTAGGTTTTTGTTTGTGTGTGTGTGTTAAGTGTCTGAGGCCAGATCTGAACTCAGGTCCTTCTGACTCCAGGGCTGACGCTCTACTCACTGCGCCACCTAGCCTCCCCCCAATAATCTTTTAACAGTTCTTTGAATGACAAAGTCTCAAGGCCCTTCATTCTATTAGTTGTTGTCCTTTGGACAGTCTTTAGCTTATCAATGACTTGCCTAAAATATTTTGTCCAGAATTGAGCACAATACTCCAGATGCAGCTTAACCAATACAATAAAATGAAATTATTACTTTCCTCATTCTGAGCAACATTTTTCCCTTAACACAAAACTTTTTTGACTGTCATATTGATTATTCACATGATCATATATTGAGAGGTAGAGTGGATTTTAGAGGCTGAGTTTTGCCCCTTAATTTTACAGATAAGGAAAATAAAGTCCCAAAGTTTAAATGATTTGCACAAAGTAGCATAGTTGGATCAGAGGTGGGATGCCAACCCAAATACTTTTCCTCATTCTGTATTCTTTCCATAGTGGCATACTAACTTCAGTTGAGTTTATGATATTCAATACTACTAAATCTTTTTAGAAAATCTGCTGTGTAGCCATGTCACTACCTTATTTCCTTGAGAAGTTGATTTCTGGACCCCAAGTTTAGCCCTATTAAATTTCATCTTAGATTTGGCCCAGTGTGCTAGGCAGTTGCAATTTTTGGGTGCTGATTTTGTCAATCAGAGTAAAAGCTATCGTTTCCACTTTTATTTCACCTTAAAAATTGATAATGTTTTCATCTAAGCAACTGATAAAAATCTTAAGAAGCACAGAACCAAGGACTCCAGGGTATTGTCATAGAGATAGTTTTCCAAGCTAACTCAAGGAGAAGTATCTGTGATCTCCTGGATATAGACATCCTCTCCAAGGATACAGATCACAACCCATCAGTGTCTGTTCATCCTGTTCAACTCTGACCCCTCCTTTCCCATACATACCCATAAGTTCACTACAGGGGCTTCCAACTAATACTGGAGGTATTTCCCATACTCTTTTGACATTGCAGGGAGACCATTGGAGTACATGGGCTGTTCATGTTTTCAATGAACTATTAATGACTGCTCATTGGGTCTAGTGGTTCAAATAGTTTGTAATCTACTTACTCATACCAATTATTTTGTTCAAGAGAATAGCGTGAGAAATTTTGTCAAGTGTTTTGGTAAAATCAAAATAAAATGTTTCCTTGATCTGCATGGCACAGTGGATTGGGTGCTGGACTGGAATCAGGAAGACCTAAACTCAAATCTGACCTCAGACACTTACTAGCAGCGTGACCTTGGTTGCCTCTAGTTTACTCAGCTATAAAATGGGGAAAATTACAGCATCTACCTCTCTAGGTTATTGTGAATTTGTAAAGCATTTAGCACAATGTCTGGCAGAAGGTAGGCACTATATAAATGCTCATTCCTTTCTACTCCCATCCCCCATCTATCTAGTAATCCTTAAAACAAAAACCTAAATCTCAGGGGTTTTTTAATCAATAAAATATCTTGCAGAGTTGTTTTAAGAATAAAAAGACAGGAGGTGTGATATAGAATGTTTTGTAAACCTTAAAGCACCATAGAAATTTTATTATTACCTAAGTAATAATAAATAATAAATACCTATTATTACCTACATGAAATATATGTAGAGGTGATGTAAGTAGTCAGTTTTATCAGGTAATTTTTCTCCATTTTTTTTTTGCTCTGCTTTGGAGGGGAGAAGGCTGGGCACTTGGGGTTAAGTGACTTGCCCACGGTCACAAAGCTAGTAAATAGCAGTACAAAGGCAGTCAATAGCAGATTAGGATTGAAACACATGTCCTTTGACTATAAATCTTCCTCTGATGTTCCTTCCAACTCCAGAATTCTGAGATTCAATATGATTTTCTTACATTTCTTTCTCTGAATATCTTTTACAGAATATCTTTTACTGTAGTCTGGGAAAATATTATTTAAAATTGTTAATTGAAAACATATTGAGAATATCGAAGGGTAAAGTTGGCAGGATTCAAGGATGTAAAGATAAGATTCATTTCCAAACTGCATCTTTCCTTAGTTTAGATTTATTTTCTTATTTAGAAAAAGGCTCACTATTTGTTTAACACTGCACAGTTTCCATTCAATTTAGTCCCACATTTTTCTTTAAAAACCATTCCATTTTTAATAATAGTGTCTGGGTATGAATAGGAATGATTGCAGTCACCTCTAATGGCTGCTAACAAAATCCTAAACATCCCAAGCATCTTTTGGTGTCTATGCTAATAAATATAAGCAGAATGAGACAACTCTCTAATTATCCATAATAATAGAATGAATGCAAAGTAGATCAATTTGGACACTCCCTTTTAACTTGACATTTATTTTATCTAATAGAACTTCTCTGAAAATTAATTATTGCCTTTTTTTTAAAGATCATAGGATTTAGAGCTAAAAGAGACTTTAGACATTATTTAGCCCAAACTCCCCTCATTTTACAGGGATGAGTACTAATTCACTTACTATATTACACTTGGAATAAAGAGTAGAGTCAGTATTCAGATCCACGTCTTCTGAATTCTAATCCAAGGTTCTTTCCACCATTCTATCCCTGCTTATAACTTGATATTTGGAGGACAGCCACCACACCTTTTGGAGTCAAAGGGTTTAATTGAGCTCATTATCCTGGATGGAAAAGTTGGAAAGACATCAGCAGAACTCTCAGAGAAACTATCCTATACATTTTGTAAAAATTTCTTTTTGGACCAATTGTTGTGGGAAGGGGAACAGTGTCTGAACCTTTGATTTCATCATTGTGGAGAATTCCTATGTATACCAAAGCTTGCTTTCCTGGTGCTTATCTAAAGTTCAGTCTGTGAAGCCTAAAGGTTTAGACAAAAAAAAAATGTGAAGCACAAGCACATGAAATATATGTAGAGGTCATGTAAGTAGTCAGTTTTACCAGGTGATTTTTCTCCATTTTTTTTTTTTTGCTCTGTTTTGGAGGGGAGAAGGCTGGGTACTTGGGGTTAAGTGACTTGCCCAAGGTCACAAAGCTAGTAAGTATGTTAAGTGTCTGAGGGTGGATTTGAACTCAGGTCTTCTTAACTCCAGAGCTGGTGCTCTATTCACTGTGCCACCTAGCCACCCCTGTTTAATTATTTTTAGTTATTTCAAACTTCATAAACATTTTCATATAGAAGGAAGGAAAAATGATTGAATGTGAAACTCTGAATCTCTATTACATATAACATATGTCTACATAACAAATCTATACCTATATATCTATGCACACACACACACACACACACATATATATCTCCATATGAGTGTATGTATGTAAAATCTATTTCAACACATTAGTTTGAAAGTTTTCCTGCTAGTCTATATCTTCCTCTGAATTTCCTTCTTTTTTCTTCTGTGATCTAAAAAACGCTTCAATGTCACTCCTTTCTTTCTTTTATAATTTTATTTTTGGCATTGTTATCACTGGCTATCTTCTCTGACTCACTTTTCTATCAAGAAATCAGTAAGCATGCATCAGTCTTCTATTATCATGGTTGACCATTGCACTGATCAGAATTCTTAAGTGTTCAAAGTTTTATTTCCCCTTTACAATATTGTAATCAGAGTATAAATTTCTCTTCTAGGTCTGCTCACTTCATCTGCATCAGTTCATACAAATTATCTAGATTTGTTTGACTCCATCACTTTCATATCATAGAGCATAATAATGTACTATACTACATTTTTTTCAGTAATTCTCCAATTGATGGGAATTCCTTTGGCTTCTTTGCTATGACATAAAGGGCATCTAGGAATTTGTCTTTGATCTTATCTTTTTGAAGGTATATAGTAATGATGTCACATCTGGTCCAACCCTCTAATTTTAGTTGGGGAAAATGAAGTTAAAAAAAGTCAAAGTGACTTTCCCAAATGACAGGACTAAAGTTGGAGAGGGGAGGAACTGGCATCTAAGGGACATCTCTGCTAAATTCCTGCTCAGTCCTTCTATCTTTACCTTATTTTGTCACAATTCCTCAGAGCTAAACAAAAACAAACAAACAAACAAACAAACAAAATATATATATATATATATATTTCTGATGATCACCATTAAAATATACATGTATTTCCTAGAATTTGAGGGAAATCCCCAACTCTATCCCATTAGGACATTTGTATCAAATGTTGACATCCTAAAACCTCTCAGTAGTTAAGACTGAAGCATATATGAAAAAGGTAAGGTTTTTTTGACCTCTATGCAAATTTTAACTCAGAATTTTCTTTGTAGCAGGGTGGTGATCCTGAGTTCTCAAAACCTATGCCAGGAGAGCACAACCTATAGAAGGGCCTACTAAGATGGAATGGCTTAAGTATGGTTCCTGGGACATATTTTATATCTACTCTCTGAAAAACAACCTAGCTAGGCTTGGAGAAGCTCATGCATGGATGGTTAGATAGAGTTTTGCAAACTTTAACATGCTATATGAATTTCAGTTGGCCCTCAATTTATTCATTTTTTTCAGTCACAGCAATTTCCAACATGTTTCACGTTAGTGTCTTGTATTGATGAAATCATGGATCCTAAGAGCTTTGCTGTAAGTGAGTTGGCCAGAAAAGACATTCATAAAACTAGAGGATGTTGGAGAAAAGCGTGAGGAAGGGAAGAACATCAAAGGGGAAAGGAGAGTGGAAGCTCCAAAACCCCATTTCACTACTTAAAGATCATGTCATTTTATAGTTAGCAGTTCAAAATTTGATCTGGACCAACTGTGGAAAAAAAAAGACATGTACCTAGGAAAATAACATCTTGTTTCTTTATCAGAATCCAACTTAGATGATAACTTGTTCCTCAAATGCCAGTTTCTCTCCTCTCCAATCCATCCTTCACATGATTATCAAAATAATTTTCTAATGTATGTCAACCATGTTATTCCCCTGCCCAAATACCTTTAATGACTCCCTATTGTCTATACGATAAAGCACCAACTCCTTAGCATGGCATTTAAGGTTCTCCACAATCTGGCTCCAAATATTTATCTCATATCATTCCCCTTCCAACATTCTATATAAGAACCTAATGGTTGCTCCCCAGTTTCTTTCTATGATTTCCTACTTCTATTCATTCCTATAGGTCAACCATCCTGAATGTGTGGAACACATTCCCTCATATTTGCCTAAAATCTATCTGTTCATTCCAGGACAAACTGGGGTGCTGCTTTCATCATGTAGTCACTCCAATCATTTCAGTTGCAAGTCATCTCTTCCTTCTCAACTTTTCTTTGAGAATTCTGTATAGATCTCTTCTTTACCCCATTACTTTCAATGCTGCATCACACTGATTTATTTATATAAACTACCACCCTACTTCCACTCCCACCTCTGCCCCATTAGATTAGTTCCCTGAACTTAAGGATCTTTATTTATGTCCCCAGCATGGTATCTTAACATGATATGCCTAATAAATGATTATTGAATTGTATTGAATTAGGTCTATTAGAAGAAGAATAATGAGTAACAGTACTTGTCATAAAGGTATTAATACTAGTGATGACTTCCTGCTGCTATGTAATCATCTTCCACTAACCATCTAAAAAATTTAATCTCCTTGAACTCACTGGGCAGTAAGGTTAAGGGGAGAAAAATAGTCTATTGAGTTTAAACTCAAATACTCTGCAGTATGCTGGGGGAAAGAAAGGAGATAAATTTACCCTGTTGTCCCTTTGGCCTGCAGCCTGTTCTCTTTGCCTTTGCAAAAACACACAAAACAATGGAGGTGATTATATGGTTAAAAGTGAAATAGCACAATGTCAACTGCTAGATTCGATTTTTAATAGACTGCACTCATCTAGTCTAAAATGTCTGCTTTAACAAAAGGCACTGGGTCAGCTGAAGTTAACAGAACAATCAGTTACTTGGCGAACAGCAGGAGCTGATAGTTTGCCTTTATAGCTGTTAAGCTAGGATGCCTGCCTGCTAGGAGATCCTGGCTTTTTTTGTTATTGTCCTGAGAGCTAGCATGTAAAATTAGAGTATATTTTTAGAGAAATGTAGTGCAAATTTCCAAGAATGCTACAAATAAATTCACAATTAAAAAAAATCCCTTCAATTAAGAAAGGTGGTGTTGAGAACCTTGATGTTCAATCCTGGATTCAGATCATTTGGCATTTCTTAATGCTCAACCTTTAGCCTCAGGTTATAGAAGGTACCATTTATCTGAATGCAGCATACAAAGCAGAAGCCTCCTAGGGTTCCACTTTGCTAGAAGTATACCATATATCCATGAGGCACTGAAGCATTAAAATTACATTTCCTTTTATATCCTTGCTTTATCTAAAGGCAGGGTGAGACCATGCTAAAAGTGCTTGTTGAATTCCCATTACTGCTAATTATATGCACCCAATAGACAACATTTTAGTATTTGTTCTAGACAAATCTTGAAGACTGGAAGTTGCAGAGGAGGTACTGACCTGCATTGATTAAGGTAGTTCTTTCACCCAGGAGCTTAGAATATTAATAAAAATCAGACACATAATCCCTGTCCCTGCTAACGTGTGTACATATACATACATATCCATATATCCACTCTGTCTTTCTATCTATCTATCTATCTATCTATCTATCTATCTATCTATCTATCTATCTATCTATAACTGTTGGTAGTCATAAGGAATTGGAGCATTTTACCTTTTTCTCTCCATCAAGTAGCTCCTCCACTCTGGAACAATTTACATAGTGATTGCTTTAAGTCTTCAAGAGGATCCTGGCTATCTAAAAGAAGGGATAGTCTATTTACTCTGAATTTTTTTTGGTCTGTGCTCCCACCCTGATCCCTGGGGCAAATGCTTTGATTTAAAGCTTTGGTTTAAGTTTGGTTCCATGTTTTGTCCAAAATGGAGAGTAGAGAAGTAAAGTAAAGGATAGCTATATTCTTTCCACACAGAAAAATGCCTGACCTACACAAGATCCACAAGCGTATGTTAACAGAAAGATAAAACAAGATATAGAGACAATACTTAAGGCCATCTTAAAAATTAAATATAAACTTAAGTATAAACCACTTACAACCAAAATATAAAAGATTTTGTGGAACTGCTGATAGGCATTTTTACAATTCACTTTGATTCTGTACTGACCAATTACATTCAGTTCTATGTCTTTTGGCAAGTCAGGTTAGAAATTGAACTTTTCTCCCTGTTGGTGGTATAATCTCTAATACAGCATCTCCCCTTAGCATCAACCATCTCCAGGTGATGGACCCAAAATCTTCAGACTTCTAGATCTCATAAGGTCTCTTCCAAGATTGGTTATATGCATTTCAGCATTGCAATTAGGTCATCTATGATTTGGCAAAGAAATACAAAGCAGTGGAAGCAGGCTTGCCTACTTGAGCCCCTGGGATTCTAGCTGTCACATGGAAATATTCACTATGGTTCCAAGGGGAGAGAAGAGAAGGCAGAGGGAGAGAAAGAGAGAGATAGAGACAGAGAAACAAAGAGAAACAGAGAATGGCTTATTCTATTTTAAAGAATTGCAAGATGGTGGCTCTTTTTACTCTGTCATCAGTAAGGGAATTACTTCATCATTAACAGAGTGCCAAAAAATTCTTTAGTACTGAGCTATTTCCTCCAAGGCTATAAGGGCATAGACTTAGGAGTTTATGGGACCTATTTAAATCAAACCCTATTACACATCCCCAGAGATTTATATAATTTAGAGCATTATTCTTAGAAGGTTAAATCTGGAGATATCCTCATCTTACAGATATAGATTTACACACACACACACACACAGAGCATTCAGGGAGGACTGTTCATCCACCTTAGGTATCCAACTGCTACTAAAGTCTTACTTGGGCCTCCAAGAAGCTATAGCATAAGCAGTAGTCCTATCCAGGTAAAACATTTGCAGATGTGCTAAAAACCAGGTTGAGGGTAACAGGCCTCAAACCATTTGATGAGTTAGGGGGATGTCTACTCCAAGCATGTAATGATTTCCCCAGTTGAATGGGCAGATGAGAACATTTTGATCTAATAGCCTTGAAGGTGGGTGAAGCAGGCACTATGGAGTACATAGAACTTGATCAGACATGGAAGACACCAAGGTCATCCATTGCATCCTGGGGTATTGCCAGTCCTGACTTTTGTCTTGGCATTGGACTCCAATGGCTGTGGAAGAGAGAGTGAGGTTGACAGCTTTGCGCAACTCTGCCTCACTTAAATCCAATTCATGAACAAGTCATGATAGCACCCCATCATGTCATTAGTCCTCTTTGCAAAGGATGAACAACAACAACAACAATAAGAACAACAAAACTATTATCTCCCTTGTTAAAATATAAGCTTCTTGAAAGGCAGAAGCTATGCCACTTGTTTGGTTTCCTATTTCTCTCCTTCTTGATGTCTCCCTGCTTCTACTTCTCTCAATCCCCTTTAAGTCCCAAGTTCAGAGCCAAGACTTGTGAGGTCTGGAGAAAAACCTACCCCAACAAGTAGGGCAAATACCTAAGTCCCAAGAGGTCCCAACCACCATCACCCTCATATTTCAAATGTAGCTGTAACCTATAACATTCGGTCATTCCTTTCAATGATACAAGGCAGACCAAAACCTTTCCATACATCCTTATCCTGTTTGATTCAATCTGTGAAAAAAGGGATGATATATTATTGATGGAAAGAGAAGAAAAAGGAGAGGACAGAGAGGGACATAATCCAGGAATAAACTGCTATACACTAAACCAAAGATACTATATACAATCTTAAATATATAGCTAGTCACATCTCTACAACAGAGCTGATTGATATTGGCCTCTTCATATATGGCCTGTTAGCATAAGATTGTAAGCAATACTGTAGAACCATTTATGAAGAAATGGAACAAGTGTGACTCTTTGTGCTAGAAAATGAGCCTATTTTTTGGTCTAAGTCATGTCTCTTCCACATATTGGCTGTGTGACTCTAGGCAAGTCACTTAATCTTGTGATGTCACAGAAAACTCTCTAAGATGACAAGTTGCAAAGATGTGTGCATTGGTAAAGGAAGTTCCTTGCTAGGAGTTCCTCATGTATATGAAATGATGACAGGTCCAATCCCCCCCAAAAAGGAAAGAAAGGAAAGAAACCACTTGACATACAAAAATGAAAAAATACAGGAACAAAACTAAAACAGACTGGGTATAGCCAGAAGTATTGGGGACCTTTGTCTTACTTTCCCCAAGCAACTGAAATTGTAGTCCCTAACAAAGTACCTGGCATAATATGTACAGTGTACATTTGTGGGACATGATTGGACACAACAGAATCAGGTATCAGTAGTCTGGAATCTAGAGTGTATGAAAAGGAATGCTATGTATTAAGATTGTAATGGTATATTGGAGTTAAAGTTTGAATAACAAAAGTTTGAATAACATTAAATGCAACTAATGAACTGTTTGATCTTTTCTGTTCAGCTATGTTTGGAGATAGAATAGGGGTCCTAGAAACAAGTAGCAGCATTCTTATTTGAATATTTGGCAGACAAATACAGTTTTTCTGAAACTGATTGATGCCCTGGAAGCAAATGTGCAGAAAATATGTAGCTATTTGTGTACTTCTTTGAGGGAACTGTGTAAATTAGCATACTAACAATATGCCTAGGCACGACTAAGGTCATGTACCATTTACAAAGACTAAAATTTAATTAGAAATACAGACTGAAATTGTCACTGAATGCAACCATGCAGGCAATACATCCTACACAGATTTCTTAATTAACAATCAGTCAACAAGCATTTATTAGGTGCTTACTATGTGATGGGCACCACATTAGGTGCTAAAGATACAAATACAAAAGAGCAACAGTTTCTTCTTTTAAGAATCCTAGAATTTAACAGACAGAGAAAAATGTAATATACAAAAAAAAAGATACAAAGTAATTTTGGGGAGAAAATCTTACTGTCTTGCAGGGAATGAAATCAGGAAAATCTTTAGTTACTGATTTGGTTTAGCCTGCAAGGAAATTAGGAATTATGAAATATGGAAGTGAGGAGAAAGTAAATTCCAGGCATGAGGAACAGCCATTGCCAAAACAAGAACGGGAGTTGACATTCTATGTATAAAGAACTTTAGCTATGCCACAGTGTGGACAGGAGAGTACTGTGTAATAACATTGGGCAATTAAATTGGGGTCAGATTTTGGGAACTTTAAACGATAAGGAGTAATTTTTATTTGATCCCAGAGGCAACAGGAATCCATTATAGTTTACTGAGAAGAGAGTGACTTGACCACACCTGTGCTTTAGGAATATAATTTTTGAAGTTGTGTGGTAGTTGGATTAGAGAGAAGAAAGGTCTTGTGTGGAAGGAAGACCAACTATTATTTCTTTTTTTTTTTTTAAAGCAATTGGGGTTAAGTAACTTGCTCAAGGTTACACGGCTAGTCATTATTTATGTGTGGGTGCTCATTTTCTGAGGCCGGATCTGATCTCGGGTCATCCAAACTCCGAGGCCGGCGCTCTTACTCACTGCGCCACCTAGCCGCCCCTTTAGGGCAATTGGGGTTAAGTAACTTGCCCAAGGTTACACGGCTAGGTTTTTGTTTGTGTGGATTAAGTGTCGGAGCTCCGAACTCAGGTCCTTCTGATTCCAGGGCCGGCGCTCTATTCACTGTGCCACCTAGCCGCCCCCCAACTATTATTTCTATAGACCAGGTGAAAGGGCTCCAATAAACCAGGTGCTGAGGTTCTGCAATAGGATTGTGAGTATATAAGTAGAGAAGAGTCAGTCAATGGACAAGCATTTATTCAGAGTCTACTATGTACCAGGCATTGTGCTAAGTACAGGGGATATAGAGAAAGGCAAAAGACAGTCCCTGCATTCAAGGAGATCACAGTCTAATGGAGGAGACTATATGTTAACAACTGTATACAAACAAGACATTTACAGGCTAAATTGGAGATGATCAAAAAAAGGGATGGTATTACACTAAAGGGGGATTGAGAAAACGTCTTGCAGAAGGTTAAGATTTTAACTGGAACCCAAAGAAAATGCTTGTAGGCAGGAGATAGAGGATCTTGTACAATAATGACAAGGAGGTTAGTGTCACTTTGTCCCAAAGTATATGAGGATGGAGTAAAATGTAAGAAGACTCAACAGGTAGGAAAAGGGCAGGCTAGGAAGGGTTTTGAATACTAAATAGAGGATTTTATTTTTGATCCTGGAGGTGATAAGGAGCTATTGAATGTTATTGAGTTGGGGGAGGGGAGTGACATGGTGAGACCTGTGCTTTAGGAAGATCTCAATTTGGTAGCTAAGAAGAAGATGAATGGGAATGGGGAGAAATTCGGGGTGAGGAGATAAGTCATGATAATAGCTTTTATATAGCACTAGGATCTGCAAAACAATATCTCATTTTCTCTTCCCAACAATCCAGGAAGATATTAATGTTAATACCATTTTACAGATCAAGAAACTGGGGCACTCACAGTTTGTACATCTCTGAGTCTGGATTTGAACTCAGGTCTTCCTGACTATAGGTCAAGTGCTTTATTTCCTAGAAAGCTATTACAATAATACATGGGCAAGGTGATGAAGATCTTGTAATGGAAATGCAAATTTAAAGATCTTCCCTGCCCCTAGGCCCTTTGATAGGCTTAAGAGACTCTGAGAACCTTCCTTGATTTGAAAATGTACTCTGCCCCCTAATAGGCTGAATGTGGTCACATGGAGCCTGTGGTAGGAGGCTTAGTTTTCAGGAATGCCCACACCTTGATGCTGTGTGATTGGGCAGTGGGTCAAGAGGATGGTTACATTCTTTGACCCAGGAAAAGGCTATATAATCCCTGATGTGAGATTTTGCTTTGGGGTTCACTTTGAGAAGTGTTGTGTGATTTGACCAGATGAGACTCTGGGAAGCCATTGAGAGCCCCCCCCCCACCCCCAAGCCTGTCTGCTTGATCTGTTTGTTTCTCTGTCTTGTAAATTCTGTCTATATACTTTGAAGTTCAGGTGCTGACCTTTTCCCCCTGAACTAGGTAAACAATCTATGTTTGATTGATTGAAGTAAGCTTGTTAACCCATTTAGAGTTACTTTCCTTTAGAAAAGCAGATCTAAGAACCTGTGTTGGCAGCCACCCTGGAGATGTTGGGGTGCTTGCTGCTACAGATCTGCACCAGGATGGTGGGTGTCAGAGGAGAGAAGCAGGTAAATATGAGAGATATTATAAAGGTAGAATCATTAGGACTTGGCAATAGATTGGATATGGTAAACGAAAGAGAATGAGGAGCTTAGCATAGTAATTAGGTTGTGAGCCTTAGTGACCAGGGAGATAATAGTACTCTCCACAGTAATAGGAAGTTTGGAAGAGAGAAGATGAGAGTGAAGATATGAGTTTAATTTTGTACATGTTGAGTTTCAGATATTTTGGGGACATCCAGTTCTAGACATCCAATAGGTAGTTGGAGATGCAAATCTGGAATTAAGGAGAGAGGTAAGAACTGGAGAGGTAGATCTAAGAATCATCAGCATAGAGATGGATCCATGGATTCATCATATGGTCTAGAGGAAAAAGAGAGTCCAAAAGATAGCCTTGGGGGGGGGGGCACTCATGCTTAATGGATGTGACCTAGATAAAGATCCAGCAAGGCAGACGGAGAAATTGTACTCAGACTGGTGGGAAGAGAATCAGGAGAGATTAGTGTTACAAAAACAGAGAGGAGAATGCTAAAGAGTAAAGGGTTATCAATAATGTCAAAAGCAACAGAGAAGTCAAGGAAGATGAAAATTGAGAAGTCATTAGATTTTGTGATCATCGGTAACTTTGTAGGGAATTCAAAGATGATGAAGCTGAAAGTCTTACTGTAGAGAGTTAAGAAGAAGAGGAAGGAAGAGACACCGATGGTATAAAATCTTCACAAGGAGTTTAAAGACAAAGGGGAAAAGATATCTGATAACAGCTAGTGGTGATGAATGGACTGATAGTTTTTCTTGATGATGGGAGAGACACAGGTATGTGTGTCAGTACGGAAGCATTCAGTAGAGTTACTGAAAATAAATAAGAGAGTAGCGATGATAGAGGGGGCCATCTGCTTTAGAAGATGGGATAGAATAAAGTCTCTCGTGCAGGTAGAGTGATTTGCTTTGGTAGGGAAAAGGCCTACCTTGTCATGTGAAATAGGACAAAAAAGAGGGAATGGTGGAAGAAGGCATTGGAATGATGGAAGAGGAGGAGGAGTTAAAAGACCTTTTCAATGAATGGTCACTTTTTTTCAGTGACATAAATGGCAAGATTTTGAGCTGAGAGTGTGGAGATATGCAGAGCAATGGGAAATCTGAGAAGAGATGATAAAAGTTTGGAAAAAACTGCTATGGTAAGTGCAATAGAGAATAGTTTATTATTGCTTAGTCAATTAGTCACGTCAACTCTTTGTGACCCTATTTGGGGTTTTATTGACAAAGATACTAGAGTGGTTTGCCATTTTTCCCTCAGCTTGTTTTATAGATAAGGAAATGGAGGCCAACAGGATTGACTTGCTCAGGGTTACATAGCTAGTAAGTATCTGAGGCTGGTTTTGAACTCAGGTCCTTCTGATTCCAGGGCCAGCACTGTATATTGCACCATCTAACTGCCCCAGAGAATAATTTAGAGAGATGTAAAAAGATTGCCATGCTGCAATGAAAGCCTAATTGACATTATATAACATAATTTGGTAGTGGACCCATTCAACATGGTTTTGTGATTTTTCCAACTTTGTTCAGTAGGATGTGCAGGTTCTTGTATCTAAGACAGGAAATGTCTTAGTGCACTGAATAAGATTATGGTAAATTCGTAATCATTAGATTAGATGGGAAGGTAGAAAAAGGAAGATTTTAGGTACAAGTAGAGAATTATTTTTCCACTACAGTAGGAATAAATGTATCATTCTTTAATATGGTAATTATTAATAAAATATGGTGAGTATTAATAAAAACCAAGAACTAACATTATTTTGTAATGGCAAAAAAAAGCAATAGAGAAATGTCAGTTCTAAAACATGTCAGTTTTTAAAATTTGTATACCTGGCACACAGTAAGAATTTAATAAATGTTTATTGAATTGAATTGTAATTCCTAGCAACTTCCCATTCAGTAAGTGCCTACTATATGCCAGACATTATACTAAGTGATTGGAATACAAAAAAAAAAAAAAAAGGCCAAAGACTGTCCATGCCCTGAGTTCACAATCTAATAGAGGATATAACGAACAAACAAATGGATACAAACAGGCTATATACAAGATAAATACATAATAAACAGAGGGAAGGACTAGAATTGAGGGATGGAGAAAGGCTTTCCATAGAAGGTGAGATCTTTAGTTGAAGAAAGAAAAGAAAAGCAAGAGGTGAAGATGAGCGGGGCGAATCTTATAGGCCTTGGGGAGGGCCAGAGAAAATTCCTGGAGCCAAGAGACATACATGAAACAGCAAGGAGGTTAATGTTACTGAATCTAAGAGTTTATTTGGAGCTGGGAAGTTGTGTAAAGTATAAGAAGATAGGAAAGGTAGGCAGGTAGTCTTTGAATGCCAAAGGATTTTGTGTTGCATTGTTGAGGTGACAGAGGGACACTGGTGTTGATTGAGTGTGTGTGTGTGGGGGGGGCACTTAATCAGAACTTCACTTTAGGAAAATCACTTTGGTGACTTGAGTGGAGGATGGATTGGAGTGAGGAGAACCCTGTGGCAGGCAGACCAAAATAGCAGGCTACTGCAACAGTCTAGGTGTGAGATAGAAACAAGATAGGTATCTGTCCGTTGGGGGAATGGTTGAATAAATCATGGCATATGAAGGCAACAGAATTTTGTTGTACCATAAGAATGCTGAATATGATAGATTCAGAGATATATGGAAAGACGTGTATGAAAACCACCACAATAACAACACAATAAAATGAACAGAACCAAGAGAGCAATTCACATGATGATCACTATGATGAGAGGAGAAATAATTTAGAACTCAAACCAATCATGCCTTTAAAAGACTGAAAAAAGGAAATTGCTAGGAATTTATCTGCTTCTTAGAAGAGATGTGAAAGAGCAGAGATACAGAATGAGACACACATTCAATGTCAGTGTGTTGATTTGTTTTGGTTGACTATACAAATTTGTTACATGGAAAGATGAGTTAGTGGGTAGCAATAGATGTGGAAAAACGAACAAATAACACTTTTTTAAATGTGAAAGAAAAATGTGCAGAATGTTATATATTATATAAATATTTCTCTTAAAATGGTACATAACAGAAGTTCACACTATCATTTATATTCTCTTTACTGTTTTTATCTTGGAGTGTGTTTTTTGATGATTGCTAAGTTCTCAATAAAAGAAACTTAAAAAAAAAAGGGACTATCACTGTAGCAAGGCTTATATGTATCTAGGACTATCCTCAGCATGTAACATGAGGGTGTCATTGTATGGCTCATTGGAAGGCAAAATAGGCAACTCTAATCTCTTCTCTCCTTATCCTTCTCCAAGTTAGGCTTTCATTCCTGCCAGGAGAGGAAGCAAAAAATTGAACCAGAAACTTAGCTATTCTGTTCTCAGAGAGAGAGATTTCTGAATTAAAACTATATTTACCTGCTCCCTTAAATATTGTTAATCTATAGGATGAGGTTTCAGGTTCAAGTTAATTTCTCATTACCGTTTACTATTGGGGGTAAGCAGAACCCCAAGTTTTTATCCAGAACTTGACCCCCTCCCCCACCAAATACTAGTTCCACAATGAATGTACCCAAAAAACCCATTTATCCAAATTGGTAGCAAAATAGGAATTAGAGAGAGTTTATGTAAGAGAGTATATGCCAATCAGTACAGTCAGTACACTCCTGATGAGACTGGGGTAAGTCAGCTTAACCAAAAGGGAGAGAGAGTTCCAGATCTTACCGAACAGAAAATTCCCTGAAGTCTCTAGAGTAGCAAGCTGGGGATAGGGACATGATGGACACTGCTAGCACCTCTTCCCAGAGTCTTTTTCTTCAGCAACTTGAAGTAGGGTTAGTCTTATTTATCTTTTCTCTTAAAGCTAGAAGCCAGAAATAGAAGTGATTGTAGGGACCTAGGTGTTCCCAAGACCATCTGAAGAAGAACTGCAATGTTCTCCTCTCTCCCACTCTAATTGATTCTGTCCTGCCCCTCATGCAGGGCAGTGATCTCCACCATGAAGGAGAGTCCCATACTAATGGGCTTTGGGGCTGGGGTTACATCACAAATAGTGAAAATTTCAAAGAATTTTTAAAAAGCATTACCCATGTTAAAAAAAAGTATTAGAATTTTTTTAGGTGTCAATAATGGGGGGAGTGAGAGGGAAGAGAGAGAGAGAGAGAGAGAGAGAGAGAGAGAGAGAGAGAGAGAGAGAGGGTGAGATTATTCTGCAATTAGAAAATATTAAGAATCACTCCTAGGAGTGACTCACAAAGATATGAAATTCTGGCTCCAAAGCCCATTATCTGGAAAGCAATAAGTAAATGTTTCTTGGAATTGAATGGAATTTGCTTAATTAAATTAGAGTTCTGAAGTTGGTGTTGTATCTCTTGAAAGCCCTTGAGCAGAGGTGTTAGTGACTAGAGTAGCACCTTATAGGAGTTTCTAGTCATTTTTAACCCCAATATCAGAATGAAAATATATTGAATGTGAGTTAAATATAAATAGGTTAAATAATGGTAGAATGACCCATTTGTCATTTTCCCCCACATGTGTGAAATGGGTACATAATGCCTGCCCTTCCTGTCTTGAGAAGTTGCTATGGAAACCAAAAGAGATTATTTATGTATAATGTTCTGTAAGCCATGAAGCAATAAAGAACTATCAGTTCTTATTTTTTTTTTTTACAAAAGAATTTGAAGAAACTAAATAAATATCTGTAAAAGTTGGAAGTTAGTATAAAGAACTAAGAAAAAATAAAACAATCTAAAAATGAATTGGACTCAGTGCTTCTGTTCAGTGGTCTGTTGCCATTGGAATATTTGGTTCTTAGACCTAGTAAACTGAAGGAGAATATAAGCAGATGGTCTTGATACTGTATGGCATCAACTTGCCCCTGGCTCTTCTGGCAGTGTCATAAGTCCTGGCTCTCTTTCTATTCTCAGGAATCACAGCTGTTTCTGCAGCAGAATGCTCTTCCACAGAGCAATTTCTTTGAATCGATCAATTTTGTTGAATTTGCACTTATTCCTTGCTTGTGTAGCTTGTGAACCGTATCAATTGTAACTGCATGACTGGAATGAAAAAAGTAGTTTAATAGGGTAGGGATCATGGGGTTGAGAGACAGTGGTTATGTGGAAGTGAAGTTGGTTGAGAAATAAGAGAGAGGTCAGATAACAGGACAGGAGGTTGAAAGCTGGAAGGGACTTTGGAAGCTGTGATAGGACCAGCATTTATTTTCCTAACTCAACTTATTTTACCCCCTGCTTTCCTGAAAGCCCCAGCTTCCTGGCCAAGAGGTTTCAAGAAGTCCCAGAGGGGGTAGTTTTGTGACTTTGGTAGGTGCTGTAAAAGTTGCTATATCCTGGTAATTTATTGACCGATTTCCAGAGGGAGATGAGGAGGGCTATGACCAGAGAAGTTAAGTATCACTGTATGTTTGTTGCATATTCATTCTGTGTTAGGGCAAAATAAACCTTTTTTTGTTAAATGTTTGTTGGCTTACTAGTGTCTCATTTCATTCCAACACTGAATCTGAACTATGAGGGTGGTGATGTTAGAGTTGAACCTACAACAGAATCCATCAAGAGTAATATATTTTACAGATGAGGAAACTGAGGCATAGAAGAATACATGACTTACTATGATCTGAAGTACACCCAGGACTTCTTTTTTAAAAGAAACTATTTATTTACTTTTAGTTTACACCATTTGGTTCCATAATCCCTTGAGTTTCAAATTTTCTCCCTCTCCCCCTGGCAGCATGCAATCAAATAGAGGTTCTTCAAAGATCTTCACATTAAATATTAGTCAAGTTGCAAAGAAGGATTATAACCAATGGAGTGAACAATAAAAAAAAAAGGACAAAACAAAACACAAAAGAAAGAGGGCAAGTAGTTTGCTTCAATCTGCACATCTCTGGATGTGTATATCCCTTTCCATCATGAGTCTTTTGTAGTTATCTTCTAACCTTGTATTGGTGAGAGAAGCCTAGTCTATCAAAGTTAGTCATCACACATATGATGTGTCTGTAATTGTATACAAATTTCTCCTCACCTAGGACTTCTTGATTCCAAATCTAATACCCTTTTTGCCATACTTCTTTGGTATTCACATTGCCTTTCTGGGCAAGAGCCCCAGCAATCTGATATCCTAACATAAACCACAGCAGATGTGGTTGGTGAGAACATGGGCTGGTGAAACATTCTACAACTTGCACCAATTATTGTATGAATGCCTCTGGATAGCCTAAGGCATTCTGGTATGTACCATGATGAATATTGAAAAGAACCCTCAGGTCCTCTGAGATTCGATCTTGAATGGAAAGAGATTTGAAAGATCAGTCTGGTGGTCTAATGCCTCTGTTGCTGCTTTAGGGCTACCCCTATGAGATAGGGATCCTAAGAGGAAGAACATTTTTTGTATTCCTCTTTCTTCTTTGGAGGTTCCAAATAGAACTTCAGATGAATAGAGAGAGTCTAGAATTAACTCACACTCCAGTGGGTATCCTAGGCTGAGAACCAACCAGGGTAAAAAGCAGGCCTCCAGTGGGGCACTATCTTCTGGGGCAAGCTCAATCTACCTTCATAGGTGCAGAGGGGTTCAACACATGCTAGAGTTATTATGAGATGTTTGGGGCTCTCAAATACTGTATTGCCCAAGTGATGTATAAAAAGTTCAAAACACATAGTTTCTGGGTAATCATTTTACTAATTATGCCAGCAATAATAAGTGACCCATATATACAAAAATATTTATAGCAGATCTTTTTGTGGTGGCAAAGAATTGGAAATTAAGGGGGTTCCCATCAATTGGGGAATGGCTGAACAAGTTGTGGTATATGAATGTAATGGAATACTATTGTGCTACAAGAAACGAGGTGCAGATGGACTTCATATTTACCTGCAGAGGCTTATACAAACTGGTGCTGAGTGAGAAGAGTAGAGCCAGGAGAAATCTGTACACAATTATAGACACAACATATGTGTGATGACCAACTATGATAGACTGGACTCTTCTCAGCAATGCAGGGTTATAAGTCCATCCCAAAAGACTCATGATGGAGAGAGATGTCTACAACTAGAGAAAGAACTAGAAAGAACTGAGTTTGAATCAAGATCAAAGCAAACTACCTGATCTTTTTCTTTTTCTTGTTTGGTTTTGTTTCCTCTTTACCATTTTTCATTTCATCTGATACAATGTGTCTTTATAACCTGACTAATGTCTAATGTGAAAGTTTTTGCAGATCCTATACTTGATTGTATCCCGTCATGGTGGGGGTGGGGGGAGAAGGGAAGAGAGACAGAGAATTTGAAACTCAAGGAGTTGTGGAATTGAATCTTGTAAACTAAAAGTAAACAAACAAATTAATAAAGATCAAAAAATTTAAAAATAATTAATAAAAAGTGGTCAGTTATGCTTTTGAATGCCAAAGACCCTTCATGAAAACCACTCAACCCTTATGTGCCCTTGAAAGAGTGGATGTTCCTGAGGGGGGCAATCAACTTGGATTAGTTAACAATTAATGAGAAAAATGAATATTATAATAAGAGGTGAACTTATTCTAATGAGGGACTGTGGGACATTACTCTTATCACTAAATCTTCAACAAAGAGACTTTTATCTAGTCCTACAGCTTAGAGCAGTCTAGACAAAAAGGTGTCCATTTCTCCTTAGACCTGGCTGAGTGGAACACAATGTGCTGGAATGCACCTCAGATTAAATTCTTTTTCTACCTAGATAATATAGTCTAGGTGGGATAAATTTTTGTGAAAGGTCAGTTATCTTCCCAATAATTTGTTATGTAACAATCATTTATCTTACCCCAGCAAGGGCACAAGTAAGGGTGGTGGATGTCTGGGTAATCTTTGGGAATAATTTCAGGTGTTGCTTTTCAATGACTGATGATGAAGCCTTTTTAAAAAAAGGTAGTGATGAACACTAAAACTGTGTGTACATTTATGTGTGAGAAGATTTGTAAAAAAATAACAGGGTACTTTTTGGGAAAATATTTAAGTACTTCTAAAGGATTAACAATCTCACTATTTTTAAAATTTTGTGACGAATTCTTTGTTGGTAGCTAGCATGGATTTTAAATGAATAAGAACATAAATGTACTAGAAAATCTGATAGAAGTAAGCAAATGACTTAAGAAAAAAATGTATAGAAGAAATACATATGACAAAACTACTATGTCTAATTCCAAGTCTAATCTGTAAATTAATCAGTGAAGGCATTTAAAACAAGAAACAAATTTCAGGGAAGCTAACAGCAAGTAAGTACAAATGTGGGTTCTTTTGACTAATGAGAAGACCATTCTGTTTAACAACTATAAAAAAGGGTTTAAGTTATGATACAAGTATGATATAAGCAATGATCAGCCAATCAGTCAACAACATTAATTAAGCATTTATTATGTATGAAGCACTGTGAAAAACATTGAATAACAGTAGCAATAATTGAATAGTTTGAATAACTTAATAGAAGAATAGTTCTTTTAAGATATGCAATGTGCAAACCTTATCTCATTTGATCATTACAACTTTCTTGTGAGCTAAAGGGTTTATCTCCATTTTGGAGGTGAAGAAACTAAGGCAGAGAAATTAAGTGATGAAGTGAGTTGGGTAACATAGTAATGTTACTTCACTTGGCCAATTAATGGAAGAGAAACTAGTAAGGATGCAAGAAGAATCAGTGGGAATGTAAAGAAGTAGTTGAATAACAATTTATTTAAAATGAAGTCAGGAAGTAGTCAGTCAGTACAGTCAAGTAGCACTTTTATATGCCAGGCTTTGTGCTAAGTGCAAAGCATACAAAGAGAGGCAAAACACAGACCTTCTCAATAATTCAGAATCTAGTGGAGACAATGTAAAAACTGTATGCAAATAAGATATTGATGAGATTAAGTGGAGATAATCTGTGAGGGTAGTCATTAGCATTATGAGGGGGATCAGGAAAATCTTATAGAAAGTGGAATTTTAGCTGAAGGAAGTCAGGGAAACTAGGAGGCAGAGATGAGGAGGGAGAGGATTCTGGACATGAAGAACAACCAGTGAAGACTTAGGGAGTAGAATGATGGAGTGTCCTAAGTGAGGAATAGCAAAGCACACATCACTAGATTAGAGTAAATGGGAGGGTGTAAACTGTACAAAGACTGGAAGAGTGAAGGAGCTAGGTGACAAAGCTTTAAAAGTCAAATAGAAGATTTAATATTTGATCCTAGAAGTAATGGGGAATCACTGGAGTTTATTGAATTGGGGGTGGTAGTGGTGACATGGTTAGTTCTGCATTATAGGAAGATCAATTTGACAGCTGAGTGGAGGGAGAATTGAGAAATGGAGGCAAACCAGAAAACTACTGGAATAGTTCAGGCATAAGGTGATGATACCTGATCTCTTGCTTCTAAAAAGAGAACAAACATTTGTGAATGAATAATGTACACACATATACACATGTATATATTTAGGCATTTATAATAAGTACTATGTATGCATATATTTTCTTATTTTAATATGAAGGGTTTTGTATATGTGTATATATACAACATATATATGTATAAACATTCTTATTCTGTATATGGATTCATTTGCACAATACTTTGCAAGGAACCTATTTTGCTATTTCAGTAATTTTCAGCAAAACACATTTAAATTTAGGAAGAAGAAATTTATGAACTGTTTCATCTATAGCTTAAACCAATTTAGTTTAGTGGGAAAAGCATAGAAAGATTTTCTTCAAGGCTAAAGAAAAAAAAAACAAAGCAAAATAAAACAGGGAAAGAGGAAGATGACTGAGTGAGAGATAATTTAGGCTCAGCTCTTTCCTTATCTGCTTGTCCCCTCCCCCATAATTCTAGCAAAAAGCCTTAAATTGCAGAAAACTCAGCAATGATAGGATGAGGAAAAGAGAGAGAATCTAATACAAGGAAATGCTAACAGAAAAAATTATTGTAGACTAATTCATGAACCTGTTTCTCCATGTGATTCCACTGTGCTGATCTCTTTTAATCTGCTCCAAACATGTACACTGGCCCAGACTGGCTGGGTGAACCCTATGACTTTGGCAAAGATCCCTTCAGCCCAAGTTATTCTGTTTTTCATAGCCCACTAAAAACAAAACAAAACAAAAAAACAAATAAGATGAATTTATAATAAAGAAGAAATTTAAAAATTGGTAAGAAACTACTATATGCAACTGTATGTCAGAAAACTGAGAATTCAAAAGGCATTTATGAAATATATAAAAACTAGCAAAACAAGAAATAGAGACCTTAACCCAATCTCAAACAAAGATATGGTGAACAATTAATGAATTGCCAAAGTACAGGGATGTTGTAATGGAAATGCATATTTAAAGATCTTCCCTGCCCCTAGGCCCTTTGATTGGCTTAAGAGACTTTGATTGGCTTTAAGAGACTCTGAAAACCTTCCTTGATTTGAAAATATGCTCTGCCTCCTAATAGGCTGAATGTGGTCACATGGAGCCTGTGGTGGGAGGCTTGATTTTCAGGAATGACCACACCTTGATGCTGTGTGATTGGGCAGTGGATCAAAAGGGTGGTTACATTCTCTGAGCCCAGAGAAGGCTATATAAGCCCTGAGGAGAGGCTTTGCTTTGGGGCTCACTTTGAGAAGTATTGTGTGATTTGACCAGATGAGACTCTGGGAAGCCGTTGTTGAGAGTCCCCCGGCTTTGAAAACCCAGATGTTGATGCTTCCCTCTCTGGTAACTGTGATTTGGTATTGATATAATGGTTGGACAGTTTGGAAGCCTGTCTTTGATCTGTAAGTTCTGTAACTCTGAAGTTCGGGGTGCTGACCTTTTTCCCCCTGAACTAGGTAATATATGTTTGTTTGATTAAAGTAAGCTTGTTAACCCATTTTGAGTTGCTTTCCTTTTGAAAAGCAGATCTAAGAACCTGTGTTGGCAGCCACTCTGGGGATATTGGGGTGCTTGCTGCTACAGATGTGTGTGTGTGTATGTGTGTGTGTGTGACTGACATAGGTCAGTTTGGATGAATTTACAAGTGAATTTAAAAAAAATAATGCCTATACTACAAAAAAATCAAATATAGAGACAAAAGGCACTCTCGAAATTCTTTTTTTTTTTTTTTCTGAGATAAATATGGTCCTTCTACACAAAGCAGTAATGGATAAACAGAAAAAAAGAAGTATAGACCAATCTCACTAGCAAATATTGATACAAAAATTTAAAAAAAATCCTTCAAAGGAGACTAAAACAATATATACAGAAAACTGTTCATCATAATCAAGTTTCATTCATACATAGGTTATAGGAATTGTTCAACATTAAGAAATTAGCAAAATTAGTCATATAAATAGCAAAAGTAACAAAGCATGATTTTTTCCCAATAAATATAAAAGACAAAATGCAGCACTCATTTGTTAAAAATCCCAAAAAATATAGATATGGAAAGATGGTTTTTTAATATGATCAAAATTATACTTTTAAAACAAGAGTTAGTGTTGTTTACAATGGAGAAAAACTAGAAGTTTTCCTAATACAAATAAGAATTAAAAAGGATGCATCCTCTAGTCCTACTACTAATTGTAGCTCTAGGAATGTAGCTAAATAAGAGAATAAAATTAACTTACAAACATTGGCAAAGAGGAGACACAGTTATATCTATTTGAAGATGAGATGATGGTAGAAAATCCCAGAGAATCAATGAAGAAATTGAGTTTTCTAAAACTCTGTTCTTATCTATAATTTTCTTCTTGCTCATTTTTTCTGTTAGATTTTTCAAGGTCTGAAAGCTGAATGTTAAAATCACCTCCAATTACTGATGTTTTGCAAGGCCATTTTGCATTTTTCTACAAGATTATAAACTTTCAGATATTTCATTACTTTCTCTCTTTAAGGTTCATTGCTTCATTTTTTTAGTCTCAGGTTTTCTTTGATTTTTTTGTTTTGATTTTTTTTGATATTCTTTCTTCTATCTCTATATTTTTGAGTTATAAATCTGCTGGGTCTGTTTTCAGATAATTCCCCATTTTAGAGAGATTTTATGTCATGTATCCTAAATTACTATTCTCTTTGAAAATTCGAATTTCCATCTTTTTTCTTTTCCTTCCTTCCTTGCTTCCTCTCTTGCTTGCTTTCATTTTTATTTTAAATTGTTCCAGAGATTATTGTAGATGTTCTGTCATAATTTCTGTGGATCTTGTTGTCATTCCTCTCTCCTGGAGTTTTCTCATCATCATCTTGTTTACTCCATACTATTGAGTAATTGCACTGGGGCTTCTTTTAGTTTGTTTACTTATCTTTTCCTGTGCCTTTATTATTTTTTCAATGTGGTTTTACTCGTTATGAATTCTTTTCTATCCTCTCATATTTTTATTATTCTTTGCTTTATTGTGAACACTTTTTGATATTTGGTGGTGATGATGTAAAGGAACTGTACTTCCAATATAACCTCTTACTTCAAACCTAGTCAGAAGTATCCTAGTTATTTTCATATGAAAAATACAATCAAATACATGGAAAAATTTAGATAATGCATATAAAGTGATTAAAGTACCTTATGAATGTTACCTCTCATGATAATGAAGAATGAATATTTTAATAGTAAGTTAATAATAATTAGCATTTATATAACACTTTAAGGTTTGTAAAGTGATTTACAGATTTCTCATTTTATGTTTGCAACAATTCTGGCAGTTAGAGGCTATGATTATCCCCATTTAACAGATGAGGAAACTGAAGCAGAAAGCAGTTAAATAATTTGCCCTGAGTCACACAGCTGGTAACCCAGTCCTAATTCTGAGCTCCTAGCTGTCTGAGGCTGAATTTGAACCCAGTTGTTTCTGATGCCAAGTTCAGTACTTCATCAACAGATCCACTTGGCTAATTCAAGTAGATAATGTATTCTAGCTTCTGAAAACATTACTCAAACTATCAGTTTTTAATATATATATATATATTATACACTGAGGTTTTAAAATGAACATTATACATTACATAAGTCTTTAAAATACTGTATCAGGTATTTGATTCTTCCAGTGTCATATCATATAAGAAGCAGCCAAACATTTTAACATATAATAATTGACCAGTTTGAACTTGTATAACAATAGCTTAATATAAAAAATAACTTCCTAAACAATTATATCAGATACATAGTAATTTACTAAAATCTCTTAACTTAAAATAACTTAAAATTATCTCATTTCTTTCAGTACTCACATATACCTCTGTCTTTCTAAAGTTTTGAAAGGAAATAATTTATCTGCTTTTCATAAAAAATTTAATTGCTGCCTAAAAGGAACATTTGAAAAAAATTACTAAGTACTTTGATTACTTCTTTCAGCAGAGAGCCTTGATGTACAGTATGTATGAGGTAGCATTATTAGTGAACTCTTACTGTTGGGAAGCACATGTAATTATTCTGTCTGTCATTGTTCTTCCATGATATGGACAAAACTTTAATAAGAGCTGAGTAAAAAATACCTCAGCCCAGTGCACTGAAAACAGAGGTTAATCCCAATTCTGAACTTCAGAGACCTATTCATCATCATGTGGTATTCATCTCAAGTAAGTGAATGTCATTGGTAGAAAGAGTTCTGACTTGTGTCAAGGTAGATTTCAAGTCAAGACACAATTTATTACTTACTCCCTGCACCCTCTGGGCTTTTCCATATGTTCCTTTCTAGCATATGAGTGACAAGCAGTCATCAGGGTAGCTCTTATTAATGGCAAAAGGCAGAACTCTTTACATTAAAACTTGAGCCTACTGGTACTGGAAGAACTTACTAATTCAAATTTCAAAGTTTTAAACTTCAAATAATAGTGGAAGTAGAGAATGTATCCATTTTAATCCTTATTTGTCCTGGGGAAAAAAAATCTAATGTTTCTTCATCGCAAACAATGCGAGCCCTTAGCTTTAAAAGTGTGTTTTTGATCATATTAAAGAAACATTCTTCATTGCCTATGCTTTTTAGGATTTTTAACATAAATGGGTATCACATTTTGTCTTTTACACATATATCTATTAAAAGAACATGGTTTTTGTTGTCTTTTAAAATTTTCTTTGTTATAACTAAGCATCTAATGCTTGTGTTTATCTGCATGCAATTTTTGTTTCTTAAATCATGAAAAATTCTAAGTTAATTACTTTGAAAAGAGTGGAAAATTATGATAATCTGTTTTCATCACATGCATAGGTATAGTTCTGGAGCTGTCATTTGAAAAGTACCATTGTTTGCATTGGGTATCACCTTTTTTGGCAGAACTGCAGAATCTCTAATTTAGAAGGGATCTCAGAGGCAATAATAGTAGCTGGCATCTCAACAAAGAGATACAGAATGGCACAGTGAGGAGGGAGCTAGTTTTGTAGGCAGGACGACTTGGGTTCAAGTTCTGCCACTGATGAACCGTCGTAATGTGACTTATGAGCATGTTCATTACCCTCGAAACCGAGACAGCATTCTGAGACTATAAGTAAAAAATAGTTGCTGATTTGTATCAGAGGGAGAAGTTTCCATCCTAAGATTTCATCACAGTAATGATATCATTTGACCCCCTCCCAAATAAATATCCTTTAAAATTATTCTATTAAATTTCAATAACATATTTTATGAATGCAGAGGATCATTGGAGTTTATCTACTGGTGGACATAAATTCCCCAGTACCTATTTACTTAAGTCTCTGGGGACCATGAGATTGTAACCCTTGAGATGGCCCTTTTCTATTCCTGTGGAAAACAGGAGACTTAAAATCTTGTGCTAAGGAATACGTGCCAGAAGGCCTAGGAGGGCACTATGTCACCTCAGCCACTGCCTTGGAGCAGAGACTATACTCATGCTTGGGGTGCCTATTACATCACATGTGAGGAGAAGATGATGCTGGAATAATGAACAGAATCTGGGTGATTCTTCCTTTTACAGTTTCATCTACTTTTTTCATCTTCCCCTTCTCTCAAGAGAGAGAAGTCATTTGCAAATCATTGTCCTTTAAAAGTCTGTTTGTCTTCTAGAGCTTTTGGCCACTTGTGTTTAAAGAAAGAGACTTCTCCAAATCAATGTTCACTCGTGTAGCTTATTTGTTTCATTTTATTATGTGTATTTTGTGTTATATGTTTTGTGTGTGTGTTTGTGTGTAGTTAAAATAACTGAGAGGCAAACCAAAGGTGAGGTGTGTGTATATATATATATATATATATAGAGAGAGAGAGAGAGAGAGAGAGAGAGAGAGAGAGAGAGAGAGATTGGTACTGTAGGTGTGATTGAATCTATAAAGTATTTCCTGTTGAAATATGGAGGCCTGTTAACTAGACTGAAAAGAGATAGTATTGACTTATATTTTGTAACTCAGTGAAGCAGAGAAAGATCATGAGAATCTGGACTAATAACTTAGGCACAGACTGAGCCCAAGGCTAGTAGCACTGGCTTGGGGAAGAGAGAGAAGTTGAATCCTTTCTTTCTGAGGCCAATTGCTTTAGGCACTTTAGACCCTTTGATGCATAGGTTCAAAGAATCTGCCTCTTCCCCTCCCCTCTTTTCCAAAATGGAAATGGGGGTGTTGACTAAAGAGAAAGCCATCCCTGAAGGGAGGAGTCGGGAATTAGATAACTACCCACAGTAGGGTAGGGGGCCACAAGAGGAAGTAACTACTGTCATACTTTGTACCATCTACCATACACAACTATTAGATAAGTATCCAATGATATAATGTGTATAAAGTACTTTTCAAAGATAACATAATATATATAGGTCACTCATATATACTCAGGCTCTTCTAAAGGTTGCAAAATGCTTACATGTATTATCTCTTTGGATCCTCACAACATAAGCATTCTTGTCTACGTTTAACAGATGAAGAAAGTGAGACTTGGCAACTTGCTCAAGGTCATACAACTAACAATGTCAAAGTTGAATTTGAACTTGAGTCTGCCTGACCCTAGCTGCTATCTAGTCCAATTCCTGCCCAAACAAGAATCAGTTCAATTGTGTACATGATAAGGTGTTGTATATCCTGCAGCAAGGAAGAAACCACTGCCTCATGAAGCCCCATTTCACTTTTGAATAACTCTAATATTCAGGACTTTTTTTCTTATATCAAGCTTAAGTCTCTATGCCCATTTCACTTAGTTCTACCCCATTGGACTAAGCAGATAAAAAACCTAATCCTTTTTTTACATGACACACCTTCAGATACTTAAGAATTGCTGTTCTGTCTTCTCTGCTCTAGCTAAATGCCCCTAGTTCCTTCAACTGATCTGCTACATCATGAAATTGGGATCCTTTAGAAACCTGGTTGCACTCCACCAGAAATTTTATAGCTCACCAATGTTATTCATAATGTGTAGTACTCTGAAATTAAGGCAATATTCTATGTGTGACCTGACCAGGGCAGAGCATCACAGAAATATCATGGTCTAGCCCTGGGCACTATGTCTCTCTTAATGAAGCCCAAAATAACATTAAATTTCTTGGCTTCCATGTCAAACACTTGAATCATATTGAATTAGTAGTACACCAAAACCCCTAGAGCAGGAATTTTTAAAAATCTTTTGTGTGTGTGTGTGTGTGTGTGTGTGTGTGTGTGTGTGTGTGTGTGTGTGTGTGTGAAGGACTTCTCTCTCTCTCTCTCTCTCTCTCTCTCTCTCTCTCTCTCTCTCTTTTGCTTTTTGGAGGGGAAGGCAGGGTAGTTGGGGTTAAGTGACTTGCCCAAAGTCACATGGCTAGTAAGTCTCAAATGTCTGAGGCCGAATTTGAACTCAGGTCTTCCTGGCTCCAAGACTTGTGCTCTATTCACTGCGCCACCTAGCGTCCCCTTTCATGGACTTCTTTCTGGTGAATCTTATTGACCAGAATACCCTGTTTAAATGCACAAAATAAAATGCATAAGATTACAAAGAGAATGAATACATTGAAGTGCAGTAATAAAAATATATTAAAAAGGAGTAAAAAATGTTGTTGGTACAATAGTAAGAGATGATGTTCTAGTTATAAGACGAGGGCAAAGGTAAGTGTACATACTTCACCTTGGTGCCTAAGTTACTTGGTTCACCACAATGAAAAGTCTGGAATGACTACAATTGCTGTAACATCTTTATTCAATTCCCTACAATGCACTCTAAGCCTGTAGGCACCATATACCTCCTTCAGTGGTCATATAGGGGTATGATCAGGGAAATTTGTATATTAAAGTACTCCAACTTCTTTCATTTCCATCACTAAGAAGAAGCTATTTTTTTCATCCCCTGTGGGACTAATATTGTTTAATATCAACTGCATGGGATGGTTCAGGTAATTCTAAGGTTTCTCAAAACTGGTATGACCTCTTCCATTCAATGAAAATAGACTTTTTTTTTATCGTTTTCCCTATATTCTCTATTTTTAATTGTGCAAGTAAGAATAGCCTGGAATGTGTTTGGTAGTCAGCATGGTACAGTGGAAGAATGCTTGATTTGTAGTCAGAGAACCTTGGATTGGATCTACTATTTATTATCTGTGTGATCTTGGGAAATTCATTTAACCTTTCTATGTATCAATTTCTGGGCATCTTCCACAAAATGTCATTTCATTCACTAGATGAGATGACATTTAATATCTCTTCCAACTCTAAATCTATGCTACTACAAAGATCCCTGTGATTCCATGGTGTGTGTAAGCAGCAATGATGGAAACCATAGTGTGAGCCACCTAGGGTTGATATAAGTGATTTAAGTGGTCAGACTACTCCAGGATTGAGAGTACAGAGCTATGGGGGCACACACTCTGTCCTCCCCCCCCCCCCAAGCCTAGTAGAAGTTGTTTGTTGTTAAATAAGTAAAGGAATAATAAAAACACTATGGTCATATTTGCCACTTTATTTAATCAGCAGATTCCCTCCATTTACTGAGCAAAACATTTATACATTTTAAGGCTGGAATAGTTGATTGATATTGTAGATTATATTTTCCTAATTTATTTGTGAATATAACATGGGAAACAGAATCAGAAAACCTCTTTACACCAGATATCCTCATTTGGGGTTTTCTTGGCAAAGATACTGGAGTGGTTTGCCATTTCCTTCTCCAGCTCATTATATAGATGAGGAAATTGAGGTAAACAGAGTTAAATGACTTGTGCAGGGTCACACAACTAGTAAATGTCTAAGACTGAGTTTGACCTCTGAAAGATGGGTCTTTTTGACTTTAGGTCCAGCACCTAGCTGACTTGATATCTCCTATTGTTTTAACTTATACTGAGGTTAAATTAGTTTGACAGAATTGTTTTTTTTTTTTTGCATATTAAACTTATCAAGTCAATTTATTGATTTGTTGCTCACTATTCCATATTATTTAAGGTGTTTGCAAATCCATTTTGCAAATGACTTTTTCTACTATTTTTTATGTGGGAGAGACGTAAAGCTTGCACATCTATTATCTCAGTCTCTTAAAAATAAGTTGACTCTATCCTAATATTCTGTAACTTCTTCAGTTCTCCACCATTTCTCAGTTTATGACTGGAATCCCTATAAATAAATTGACCAATTCTGTCAGTACCCTAGAATTTAGGCCATTATATATAGATTATATAAGACTAATTTTAATTAACTGTATCAAGATTTCCATTACTTAACTACATTCCCCTTCCCCACCCATTTTATTGTTGCTTATATGCTCTCAGTCTCTCTCGGTCTGTCTCAGTGTCTGTCTTTGTCTCTCAGTCTCATCATGTGTCCATCTGACTATTAGTTTGTTGTGCACTTGATCGATGCAGACTGATAACTAACTAAAAGGACAGATTCCTGCTATACATTTTATGCAGCTTTAGTACTACTCTCAAATTTACAGTCTCCTGAAATAACATCTGTCTTCCATGTAACTCTTGTAACTTAATAATTTATAACATTTCTCTTTTCATAGAGAGGCCACCTGGGACTTTTTCAGATGATACAATATATCTTATAAAAATCTATTTTTCTTCCTCTGTGGGAGGGTATAGCAAAGAACACATCTGCAATTGGGTGTTAGCAGTATGCCCTCCACTTTATTAAATTCCTGAAGAAAAATCTTGACTTTAGAAACAGGGACTAGGTTTTTCATTCTTACTTAATAAATCTATCAAGTCATTTTTATATTTCTACCTTTTAATTTTTATTGAAAAGCTAAAAGGTAACTTAGATTGCTTTCAAACAGATTTATATATTATATGTATATATGATTGTATATAGCTATATCTAAATCTCTCTTTACTCTAGAGACTCATTATTTCAGTGTTATCAGAGTTTAATATTTATCAATTTGAAATATTTGCTGGAACAGAGATGCTTCTTTTCAGGTGCATATATATACAGATCAGTATAAAAGAACAATTTAGAATGTAACAATGAAACTGTTCATCTTATTTTGGAGCTTTAAACAAGAATTGTTTGCAATGGTTTCTAGCTAACTTCAGAAGCTATAATTTATCCCAATGCAGGTAGCAGGTGTTTATGTGGAAAACAAAAATGACTGCTTGTTTTCCCCTCCAGGGAAAGAGATATAATCCTCCCAGATCAAGCCTGTCTCTGTCCATGGGACTGCTTTTGAGGGAGAACTTTTCTACTTCTTTTTTTTAAGTTTACTAAAATTTATTTAGTATTTTATTTACCCCCAGTTACATGTAAAAACAGTTTTAACATTTGTTTTTAAAACGTTGAGTTCCAAATTCTTTACCTTCCTCCCTCCTCAATCTTCCTCCCCACCAATTGAGAAGGCAAGCAATTCAATATAGGTTATACATGTGTAGTCGTGCACAATATTTTCATAATAGTCATGCTGTGAAAGAAAACACAGACCAAAAAAAAAAAACCCTGAAGAAAAATAGAGTAAAAAAAAGTATGCTTCAGTTGGCATTCAGACATCATCATGATATTCTTTGTCTGGGGATGGTTAGCATTTATCATCATAAGTCCTTCAAAGTTGTCTTGGATCATTGTATTGCTGAGGATAACTAAAACATTCACAGTAATATCTTATAATATTGCTGTTACTTTGTATGTAGTACATTTCACTTTGCATCAGCTCATATAAGTCTTTCCAGGTTTTTCTGAGAGCATCCTGCTCATCATTTCTTATAGCACAACTGTATTTCATTATAATTACATACCACAATTTGTTCAGTCATTCCCCAATATATGGATATCCCCTCAGTTGCTAATTCTTTACCACCAGAAAAGAGCTGCTATAAAATTTTTTGCACATATAGGTCCTTTTCCTTTCTTTTAAAATCATTTTTTGAGATACGGACCTAGTAGTGGTATTGTTAGGTCAAAGGGTATGCATGGTTTTATAACCCTTTGTACAATATTCCAAATTATATTACAGAATGATTGCATCAGTTTACAACTCCACCAACAATTCATCAATGTCTCATTTCCCCCCCATATCCTCTCTACCATTTGTCATTTTTCCTTTCTGTCATATTAGCTAATCTAATAGGTATGAGGTAGTAACTCAGAATTGTTTTATTTTATATTTTTTCAATCAATAGTGAGTTAGAGCATTTTTTCCATATGGTTATAGATAGCTTTGACTGCTTCATATGAAAATTGTGCATATTTTAATCATTTATCAATTGGGGAATGACTTTTATTCTTACAAATTTGACTTAGTTCTCTATATGTTTGAGAAATGAGGCATTTATCAGAGAAAGTTACTTCAAAGTTTTTTTTCACTTTCACTATTGATAACTGTATTCCTTGCCCATTCACTTTAATCTCTCTCTCCTTTCACCCTATCCCTCCTCAAAAATGTTTTGCTTCTGACTACCTCCTCCCCAAATATGCCCTCCCTTCTATCACCCCTCTTCTCATCTTTTATCCCCTTCCCCTCCTACTTTCCTGTGGGGTAAGATAGATTTCTATACCCAATTGAATGTGTATGTTATTCCCTCTTAAAGCCAATTCTTATGGGAGTAAGGTTGACTCCTTCACCTCCCCAACTTCATCTCCACTGTAACATCTTTTTCTTGCCTCTTTTATGTGAGATAATTTCCCCCATTCTACCTCTCCCTTTCCCTTTCTTTCAGTGCAGTCCTCTCTCACTCCTTAATTTTATTTTTTTTTTTAGATAGCATCCTTCACATTCAGCTCACGCCTGTGCCTCCCCCATAGTCCTAACTACTCTAATAATGAGAAAGTTCTTATGAGTTACAAGAATCATCTTCCCACTTAGGAATAGAAACAGTTTATCCTTGTTAAGTCCCTTAGGATTTCTCTTTCCTGTTTACCTTTTATGCTTTTCTTGAGTCTTGTATTTGAAAGTCAAATTTTCTACTTAGTTCTGGTCTTTTTATCAAGAATGCTTGAAATTCCTCTATTTCATTAGAAATGTATTTTTCCCATAACGGATTATACTAGTTTTTGCTGGGTAGGTGATTCCTGTTTTTAATCCCAACTCCTTTCCTCTCCAGAATACCATATTCCAAGCCCTCTGATCCTTTAATTTAGAAACTGCTAAATTTCATGTTATTCTGACTGAGGTTCTTCAAAATTCTTTCTGAATGCTTTCTTCCTTGACATGGGTGCTCTGGAATTTGGCTATAGTATTCCTGGGAATTTTAATTTTGGAATCTCTTTCAGGAGGTGATTGGTGGATTCTTTCAATTTCCACTTTACCCTCTAGTTCTAGAATATCAGGACATTTTCCTTGATAATTTCTTGAAAGATGATGTCTAGGCTCTTTTTTGATCATAGCTTCTAGGAAGTCCAATAATTTTCAAATGATCTCTCCTGGATCTTTTTTAGGTCAGTTGTTTTTCCAATGAGATATTTTACGTTGTCTTCTATTTTTTCATTCTTTTAGTTTTGTTTTATTGTTTCTTGCTTTCTCATAAAGTCACTAGCTTCGCCTGGCTCCATTCTAATTTTTTCCCTTTCTTTCCTTTTTTTTTTGACGGGGGAAGGCAGGGCAATTGGGGTTAAGTGACTTGCCCAAGGTCACACAGCTAGTAAGTGTTAAGTGTCTGAGACCGGGTTTGAATTCAGGTCCTCCTGACTCCAGGGCTGGTGCTCTATTCACTGAGCTGCCTAGCTGGCCCTCCATTCTAATTTTTTTTTTTTTGGAGGGCAATTGGGGTTAAATAACTTGACCAAGGTCACACAGCTAGGTTTTTTTTTGTTTGTATGTGTTAAGTGTCTGAGGCCAGATTTGAATTCAGGTCCTCCTGACTCCAGGGCCAGTACTCTACTCACTGCGCCACCTAGCCGCTCCTCATTCTAATTTTTAAGGAATTATTTTCTTGTAAGCTTCTGTACTTCCTTTTTCATTCGGTCAATTCTACTTTTGAAGGAGCTTTTTTTTTTTTCTTCAGTGAATTTCTGTCTTTTTTTTTCCATTTGGCCTATTCTGTCCTTTAATGCATTCTTTTCCTCAGTGGTTTTTTTTTGTACCTTTTTTTTTTTTTTAACATTTGGCCTAGTTTGTTTTTTTAGTGTTATTTTCTTCAGTATTTTTCGTGTGTCTCCTTTACCAAACTGTTGACTTTTTTTTTTATTTTCTTGCACCACTCGCATTTCTTTTCCCAATTTTTCTTCTACCTCTCTTATTTGATTTTTCAAAATTCTTTTTGTGTTCTTCCATGACCTGAGACTACTTCATGTTTTACTTTGAGGCTTTGGATGTAGGAGTTTTAACTTTGTTATCTTCTTCTGAGTGTGTGTTTTGATCTTCCTGGTCACCATAGTAACTTTCTATGGTCAGAATTTTTTTCTGTTGTTTTCGTGTTTTCCCAGCCTACTACTTGACTTTTAACTTTTTGCTAAAGTAGGGCTCTGCTTCCAGGGTGGAGGGCACACTTTCCCAAGCTTCGGGGGGGGGGGGGGGTGCGCGTTGTGCAACGGTTTTCAAAGATACTTCTAGGAAACTATAAGTTTTCAGTTCTTCCAAGGTGGTATGACCTAAGGAGAGGTGTTTACTACACTCCTGGTCTGGGCTCTGGTATGTGAGTGACCCAAGCAGTCTTTTCTGCCCTAGAACTATGAGCAAGGTCCTTGCTTCCTTATGGCCCCAAGCTCTGGTGTGTTAGTGCTCCTCCTTTCCCTGCAACTGTCACTCAAGGCTATGACCCGGATCTGAGCATGGGCAAAGCAACAAAGCCCAGTCTTAGTGCTAGCAAAGAGACCCCTTTAATTTTCTTCTGACCAGTTATGTTAACCCCTTACCATCTGTGGGCTAAGCTCTGGAAGCAGTCACTGCTAATTCAAATTCAGTCACTCCCATAGCCTGCTACTGGTTTGCTAGGGCTGGGGTTGGCATGACTTGTGCTGGACTGTGACTCATTCTCTCTGGTTGGACAGATCTTTCCTTTTGACTTTCCAAGTTGTCTTGGATGGGAAAATTGTTTTACTCCATATTTTTGTGGGTTCTGGTGCTCAAGAATTTGTTTAGAGTCATTGTTTAAAGGTATTTGGAAGGGTTTGGGGGAGTGAGAGTTGCCTGGAGAGTTCTGTGTGCCCAGCCTTCTCTTTTCCCCTTGTTCTCAGGTTTGGAAACACAGCGAGCCACACTAAGATTAAAACAAAGGCTCAGTAGTTTAAAGAGAATTGCCCCAGCTTAATTTTGAAAGCTTTAGAAGTTTTCAGAATTATTAATGAAAGAAACATAAAGGCTTAAAGAATTATTATTAAAAGAAACATAACTCATTAAAAGACACATAACTCATTCTAATTGAATGCTGCTGACAGAAAATGCTTAATATAATTGCTAATATAGTGACAGAAAATTAATACTAAATGTAATGTTACCTTCCAGTCCCTGAATGAACCTAGTAATGTCAGAATGTCAGTGGCATTCCCAGAAAGATAGCACAGAGTAGGTTGAGCTGAATCAGACCTTAAGTTCCATCTTGAGACCTTGCCTTGTGGGAGAACCTGGTTTAAACTGGATCTAGCCCTCTGATATTCTTGCCCCCTCCTATTGATATTCATGGCATGAAGGGCAAAACAACCAGAATGACTTGATTCTTCCTGCTCAAATAGCTGAGGATGCCTGGGATCTCATGACCAGGTCATGCTATCTTATGCTGCCTCCTCCCCCTTCCATCCTAAGGACATAAAAGACCTTTCCATGGGCCTATAGTTAGAGAAATCCTTTGTGTTCTGCATTCATGGGGCATCCCCCAGTGTGGCAGGTGTGCTACCCTGTTATCTCAATTAAAGATGCTTTAATTCCTCAACTCATGACTTGGATTTATTTCAGGACTTGACACTACTAAACTGGAATTTAACTTCAAAGCCAGCTGAGTTCTGTGCAGACAAACAGTCACAAAGCTTCCCCATTTGGACGTGTTGGCTGTGAACAGAGTATTCACTGGAAATTCACATTTCTGCCTCAACCACAGGTACTTCATGCACAGAAAAACAGATCAGTGTAAAGGACAATTTAGAATGTAACAATAAGACATTTTAAATGAATGCATGATAATGAACAAGTATGTGGAGGGGAGGGGGAGTTGAGAAAAACATGGTTGACCTTTCTTAGACGCTCATAGAAGGACAGTTCATTTCATCCATGTTCCCCCATGGAGGCATTTCCTCTTATGTAGCTGCTCAAGTCACCAGGAGTGAACTTCTATAAACTGAGGCAATCTCTATTTTTCTGCTCACTGTCCCTTACTCTCTATTGGTACTAAAGGTTAACTGCTATCACTTTTCATTCTTAGTTCCTTCAAAGTCCTGATGGAGTAGAGTAATCCCGAACAGTCCAGGATCAAGTTGAATGTTACATTTCTATTCTCGCCCCACCTGTCCCCCCTTCCCCTCTGCCCAGGCTAGGAAAAGGAGCAAATGCTACAAGTCTCAGAATTTTCAGGATGGGTTTAAACTACTTCCCTTGAAGATATATTGTCTCTGGGATAATTAATTTCAATCTACCTAAATAACTGCTACAACAAGTTGTGTTTGATGAGTCTTGGGAGGTGGGAGAACTCTTCATTGTGTCCCAGATTCATGTACCAGGAAAACAGTAGCCCCATTTATGGTTTTATATAAGCTCAACAAAGCCTCAACAAATCAAAATGAAAGCTCTATATCCCTCAGTGGGGTGTCACTAACCACTACCAGCCAAGTTTTCTTTCTCTAAACTATGTATTCACTATGACCTTTTCTACTTGATGTTACTTGTAGACTCACTTCATCATTCCTTATACTACAAGAAGTTGCTTCCTTGTAGGACTTCTTAGACCTTTTTCCACTTGTGACCCCTTTTCTCATTTCAGCAACATTCATTGATATTGTGTGGTAAGATGGCATGCACAGTGCAAAGTGCATTTGCTGTGTGTTCAGAACCAAGCCTGCAGTGAGGTTGCACAATGCAACATAGGCAGGCACTGCCAGCAATACCTTGGATTAATTACATGTTTGATTTTTATTTTGGTTGTTGCATTTCAGAAAACTTTTACTGTTGTCAAATTTTTGTGACTCCCATATAGGTTAAGACCCACAGTTTATGAAGCTCTGCAAGATAGCCTAAATATCTCTACAAAGAAGAGCCACATGTTGATTTCTTAATTACAAATGTTCAGTGGTCCTTCCTTCCTTTTCTATATCACATTTTTATTTCAACACTCCAAACTTCTGATATAAGTTAAAATTTACCTCTGACTCTTCAGATCCTTTTCCCCTTTATTTCTGCCTTGAAGCATTTCTTCTTTTTCTATTTTCTTTTTAAACTTAGTCTTATTTTTTCCATTAACAACAAAAATCTGTTTTCTCTTCCTCTCATATCTCCCTCTCCCTGAGGAATGAAAAACAAACTTGTAATAAATATGTCTAGTCAAGCAAAACAAATTCCCTCATTGGTTATGTTAAAAAAATATATCTCTATTTGCACCCTAGGTTCATTGCCTCTCTAAGAGGTTGTAGATGTTTCATCATGGGTCCTCTGGAATTGTAATTGGTTACTGCATTGAACAGAATTCTTAAGTCCTTAACAGTTGACTTTACAATGTTATTGTTATTTTATAATTCTTGTTCTGTTCACTTTACTCTGCATAAGTTCATAGAAGTATTCTTAGATTTTTTCCAAAATAATCTCCTCATAATTTTGTAATGTATAATAATATTCCATTATATTCATATACTAGAATTTATTTAGTCATTCCCTAACTGATGGGTACTCCTTTGTTTCTGATTGACAGCATAGGAAGAGCTACTATAAATATTTTTGTATTTATGAATCCTTTTTCCCCTTCTTTGATTTCTTTGAGGTAGAGGCCTAGTAATGGTATCACTGGGTCAAAGATGTACAGTTTAATAACTTTTGGGGCCATAGTAAAAAATTTCCAGAATGGCTGAAACAATTCTCAGATCCACTTAACAAATGTACCTGCTTTTTCGCAGACAAGTCAATATTTGTAATTTTTCTTTTTTGTTGTTGAATTTATCATTTTGATGTATGTGAGGTAGAACCCTAGAGATACTTTAAATTGAATTTCTCTATGCCTTTGTAGCAGCAAGCACCCTAGCATACCCAGGATGGCTGCTAGCACAGGTTTTTAGATCTGCTTTTCTAAAGGAAAGAAATTCAAAATGGGTTAACAATCTTACTTTAATTAATCAAACATATATCATTTACCTAGTCCAGGGGGAAAAGTCCACACCCTGACCTTCAGAGAATACAAACAGAAGTTACAGCAGAAAATAATACAATTAAGCAGACAGGGCTTCCAGCTGTCTAACCATTACATACATACCTAGTTAGTTACCAGAGAGGGAAGCACCAACATCTGGGTTTTCAAAGCTGGGGCGCTCAACTGCTGCCCAGAGTCTTATCTGGCCAAATCACACAATTCTTCCCAAAGTGAGCCCCAAAGCAAAACCTCACATCAGGTTATATATAGCCTTCTCCTGGGTCAGAGAATGTTACAACCCTGTTGGCCCACTGCCCAATCACAAAGTAACAAGGTGTGGGTGTTCCTGAAAAACAAGCCTTCCACCACAAGCTCCATGTGGACACATGCAGCCTGTTAGGGGGCTAGAGTATATTTTCAAATCAGGGAAGGTTCTCAGATTCACTTAAGCCTGTCAAGGGGCCAATGGGCAGAGAAGAGCTTCAGATTCCCATTACCATTACAGCCTTATAGCCCCTGTTCTTCATCCTCACCATGACCTCTAATCCCTGTCCCTCTTAGTTCTTTCTCAAGTCATCAGCACTGTACTGGCTACACTATCTTCTTTAGCCTACCTCAACCAGTTGGTGAATCAATTTAACTTGATACTATCTTCTACATTCAAATCCCATGCCCTACTTTTCCTTACATGAAGTTAAAAGAAAGGTGTAGAGCACAGTTCATTATGCTTCTGTTGAACCTAAAGTACAGAGCAGTGTTCAGAGAAGGCAAAAACAAAGCTACATTGATTAAAAGAGATAAACAAGAAAAACATAATATACTTAAGCATACCATAAATAATTATTTGAATGCTAAATAGAGGATTTATATTTGATCATTGAGGTGGTAGGGAACCACTAGAGTTTATTGAGTGGGGGAGGGGAAATTGACATCATTAGGTCTGACACCTGGGTGGAGGGTAGACTGGAGTGGGGAGAGACTTGTGTGAGGGAGACTAACCAGTAGACTACTGCAATATTCATGTGCAGCAGGGTGGGGGCAGTGTCAGACCAGAAAAGGGGGTGAATGTGAGAGATAGTATGAAAGTAAAAATAGGCTTCGGCAACTGATTAGGTATAGGAGGTAAGAGAGTAGAAGATGATACCTGGATTGTGAGCCTGGGTGATTGGGAGGATGATGGTACTCTAAATAGTAATGGAGAAGTTAGGAAGAAAGATAATGAGTTCAGCTTTGGAAACATTAAGTTTAAAATGTCTGTTTATAGGATGTTCTGTTTGAGATATCACAGCATTACCCTCATCTAGTAATTTAGTAATCCTCTCAAAAAAACAAATGGGGTTAGTCTGGTGAAGCCATGCTGGCTTTTTTGTATCACCAGTATTCTTTCTAGATATTTGCTGACTATTCCTTTAATGATCTGTTCCATAATTTTCCCAGGGATGTAAGTCAAGTTCATTGGCTTGTAATTTTCAGAGACTATTCTCTTCCCTTTTTTGGAAATCAGTACATTTGCCTTTCTCTAATTTTGTGATACCTCTCCTATTTTCCCTGGTCCTTCAAATGTCACTGAGAGTGGTTCAGCAATTCCATCTACCAATTCTCCCCCCCAACCCCCCGCCTCCAACCCAGCACACAAGGATGTAGTTTATCTGGGCTGAGTGGCTTGAATTCATCAAGGGCAGCTAGCTGTTCTCTTACGGTCACCTTCCTTATGTTGGGTATCAAATCCCTTCTAATCATTTTTGCTTTGCTATTTCCAGTATAAATGTCCTTCTCCTTTGCAGCAGCCATAGAAACAAAATAAGAGTTGAGCAGCTCTTTTTTATCTTAGTCACCAGTTATCCCTGTCCCATCTACCTCAAGTAAAAGTCCTATCCCCTTTTTAATCTTTCTTTTTCTCCCAATATAGCTATCCCTTCTTTTTTTTTTTTTGCTCATAACTTCCCTTGCAAGCCTCAAGCCATCCTGAATTTAGCTCTTCTGATATTACTGAAAAAAAACCAATAATGGTTCCATATGGGCTATCATATTCATCTCTTCCATTGTCTTGCCTTGCTTCCATTTCCTGTACATTTCTTTTTAAAATTTAAGCTGCTTGGTGAGTTCCCTGTGCATGCACATTGTTTTCTTCAGAAATACCATTTTTCCTATTCACTAGGATTGTTTCCTCTTGTTTCTTTAGAATTTCCTTGGGGCAGTTAAATGGTGAAGTGAATAGAGCACAGGCCCTGGAGTTAGGAGGACCTGAGTTTAAATCTGGTCTCCCACAATTGACACTAACTGTGTGACCTTGGGCAAGTCACTTAACCCCAATTGCCTTGCCTTTATCCCTCTCCAAAAAATAAAAAATAAATAAAGAATTTACTGGGCTGATTTCCTCTGAGCATTTTAATCCATTGGATTCTACCTATACTTCCAAAGTAATGAAATCTATTTAACCCCAAGTCTAAAAGTACATGTCTGATTATGCTCAGATTTCCTTTCCTCTCTCATAAATTTTTAGATAGAATGGTCATTTCCTATTAAGGCTTTCATCCTTTCTATTCTGGCCACCAGTTTTTCCTTCCCACTAATGAGAATCAGATCCAGAATCAAACATCCCTTTGTTAATTCCTCATCTTTTAAAGGATGAAATTATCAACAAGGCTAGTCAAGAAATTATCAACTCCTCTGCTTTTGGCATCCAGCAGATTTCTGGATAATTGAAGTCTCTCACCACTGGTACAATATATCTCTGTATCAGGCTTATTATCTCATTCCCAAAATTCTCATTGATTTCCTCTTTCTGTCTAGATGGCCCATAGATGGCCAATGACAAAATCACTTCTATTCCATCATCCTTCCCCTCTGTAGTTCCTAGATTTCCTTAAATGAGTATCCTTTCTTAGCACACGATGTTACCTTCTTCCTCTCCCCCTCACCCTCCCCCCCCCCCAGCTTTCACTGCCCTTTACCTATTCTGTTTATTTTGAACAGGCTTTACTAATCCAGAGACATATAAAATTCCTACATCTCATCACATTAAATCCCAAGTTTGCCCCCTTTGAATGAGAGCCTCTAGTTACTCTTCTTTTTTTGCATAAACTTTGGAGACTTGTATACGGACGTTTGAAACCATGGGTTTTGCTACTGTCTCTTTTCTTGGATTTTGTCTTAAAAGTTGGAATTTAAGTCAGGTCTCTGAATTGTTTAAAGTCAAATATTTAGAACTTTGCAAATCATTTTTCTTCTGACTATTCTCTTTGTTGCTATTAAACTTCTGAAAGCTATGCGGGGAGCTGATTTGAAATTTGCATTTTTGAATTAATTTACATTTCATGTGAATCAGACTCTGTATGTATAAGAGATGAACAAACCAAATGATGCATAAATCACTCCATTTCAAAGATAACATATAGTTCTTGTGTTTTAAATGACCCGGCTTTTAGTTATTTCATATCACTGCTAACCTGTAGTAATCCTGTCAAATAGTTACATATTCTCTTTTCAGGCAAGAATACCTTCTTAAGACAGTGGGACTGATGATTACAGACATTATAAATCTTCTAGGTATGAGGGGAGGAAATCTATTTTTCATACCTTTGATCTGAATTAAAGGATGCTCAAGGCTGCCTGCTTAGCACAGGAGGTGATCTATCATCAACCTCACAGAAACTGGCCTTCATCAAGAGTTTTTGATAGGTTAAATGCCTCTCCCTTTTACACTATGACTAATGACATTCTCATTATTTTCCCCAATTACTGTGTGTGTCTGTTCTGGTTATACACTCCTTGAGGAATCTGTCATAAGTGACTAGGATGAGGGAAATATGTCCTTTGAGATAAGCATTCATATGTAAGTTTACTAGCCACCTTTCCCCCTTCCTTTTAGAAAGGCTCTTTTATCTAAAGAGACAGAATTAATTTTTTTTCCATAAAAGACAGGATGTAGTCTCTTAGAAGCAAAGTCATGTTTTAATTTCCAGTTGATGACTCTTTTTATGAATAATTGAATTCTATAATGTGCCAAAGAAATTAATCTGAGGAGCAAGGAGTGGGGTGATATGTCTGTCTAAGCCCCTGGTAGGGCTGCTGGTAATAGGTACTGTTCTGGTTCAAGACACCTTTTGTCTTTCCCATTTCCCCATCTAATCAGCCTTGTACTCAGAGTAGGTTTCATTTGCTTCTCACTGCAGATAAATTTCAAGGTGAAGTGTCATTGGGAAATGTTTCTACTGTAAAGTGAAAACATCAAATGAAAACTGAAATTTATTTAGTATCCAAGCATGTTAGATTTTTACATTATAATTTCAAGCCAATTGTATTCAGTTGGACAAATATTTACTTAAAGTTTATTATATACAAGGCACTGGAAGTGAGATTTGCTACCTACTGTTCTTATGAGATTTCTATGGGAAACTTAAGGCAGTATAGTACAGTAGAAAGAAAACTGGCTTTAACAGTCAGAAGACCTGGATTTAAATGTTGGTTCTGACACTTATAACCCATGTGGACCATGTCAATTCATTTATGGTCCCTTAGTTTCCCTCCCACCCCACATAAAATAAGGAGGTTTGGCAATTTGGAACTATGCACAAAAAGTTACTGAGTTATATATACTAAGACACAGAGATACCACTTCTAGGCCTGTACCCCAAAGAGATTAAAGAAAGAGAAAAAGAATTTATTATAAAAAAATTCATAGCAGTTTTTTTTTTGTACTAGGGAAGAACTAAAAAGTAAGCAGGTCCAGGGCAACTACGTGGCACAATGAGTAGAGTGTTGGCCCTGGAGTCAGAAGGACCTGAGTTCAGATCCAACCTTAGACACTTAATGCACACACAAACAAAAACCTAGCTGTGTGACCTTGGGCAAGTTACTTAACCCAATTGCCCTCCAAAAAGCAAAAAAAAAAAAAAAAAGTAAGCAGGTGCCCATTAATTAGAGAATGACTAACCAAATTTTAGTATATGAATGCAACAAAATATTATGTGCTATGAAAATTTTGAGGGGGATATTTTCAGAGAAACCTGGGAAGACTTGAAAGGACTGGTATAGAGTAAAATGAACAGAATCGGGAAAACAGTATATTCAATAGCAATAACATTGGAAAAATGAACAATTTTGAAACAACTAAGAACTCCAATCAGTGCAATGATCCACTATGATTACAGATAGCCAAAGATTAAGAATGGTACCTACCTCCTGAAAGAGAAGAAATGGACTAAACATACAGAAGTGAAACACATTTTAAAATATGGCCAATATGGGAATTCTTTTTGCTTGACTATGCATATGTATTACAAAATTTTTGTTTTCTTTTTTCATTTTTTTCAAGGCTAGAAGGAAGTAAGGAGGAAGAGAATTTTAATTGAAAAATAATATATAGAAGAAAAAAATGATAGATGATTTTAAGATCTATTCTAACTCAGTCTCAGAAACAGAAACATTGACAGTAAAGAACTTACTAAATAGTAAAGAAGTTGAAAGTCAGGTTACAATGTGGGTCATTAAGAGTTGACTGTATAAAAGATGATCAACATGCGTCATGCTTCAAGCTTGATATGCTGTATACAAAAATATTTGCATCTTTGACTAGATTAAAATTTAGTTCTCTTTTATGGGCAGTGTAGTTCACATGGCCTTTGGGATCTTCTGTTGACTTAGAGATTCCTTTTATATGCTATTGTTTGAGCTTAGCCAAAGATGGCATAATTTAGGTTAAGAGGCAGCGCAAAAATCTCTAACATCACTCCCTTCTCATTTGATTTTTCTCCTTGAGAACTATATATTAGTTGAAGCAGATTTTGGGCTTAAATGTATCTTAGAGATAATATAGTAAAGCTTTCTCATATTGTACGTAAGGAAACAAAATTCAAAGAGAGGTTAAGTGACTTGAAATGGTAATAGGAATTTGAAGATCTTCCCTGCCCTTTAATAAGCCTAAGGGAATTTGAAGACCTTACCTGCTTTGAAGATCTTCCCTGCCCCCAATAGGCTGAAGTAATCACATGGAACTTGTGATGGAAGAAGTTTGCTGAAGGGTGGAGCAGAGCCCATAGGAAGCTGGGAATCAGAGCAGCTAGATGTTGTGGGAGGAGAGGACATATTTGAGGGAGATAGGCTTGTGAGTAAATATTGGTTGTTTGCCACCTGCTGTGACAGCAAGGCTTATGTGGATTTGTGGGAAGCCTAAAGGATGCTGTGGCTCTCTTATGCTGTTATGGCCTATTCACTTCTTCTTCTTTTTTTTTTTTTAAGCAATTGGGGTTAAGTAACTTGCTCAAGGTTACATGGCCAGTCATTATTTATGTGTGGGTGCTCATTTTCTGAGGCGGGATTCGATCTTGGGTCATCCTAACTCTGAGGCCTGCGCTCTTACAGCCTATTCACTTCTATATTGCTATGATGGATTTGGTTTCCTGGTGTTGAGATTTGGTTTTCTGGTGTCTGAATAAATGTTTTGCTTCTATCTTCGATATGGAGAGTCTGTTATACTTTGCAATTAAGCACTATGCAGGCATATTTATAGTGACCATTGGTGTTGTGAATATTGCATTGGTGCTATACTTATTAAATTTAGTTTACTTAGCTTGTAAATGGCAGAAGACTAAAGCTCTCTGTCTCTAGAGTCAGAAATTTATTATAACATCAGGGCTTCTTAACTTGGGGTCCACTGACCTAAAGTATCCAGGACAGGTTTTAGGGGATCTATGTACCTGGGTGGGAAAAATGACATATTTATTTTCACTAACCTTGAACTGAAATTTAGCATTACTTTCAGTTATTTAACATTATTCTGAGAAGTGGTCCATAACCTTCACCAGATTGCCAGAGGGATCCATGACACAAAAAAAGGTTAAGAACCACTGTATTTCATCATGAATTTACATATTGACTAGTTATTGGTTTTTTTGTTTGTTTGTTTTACTAAATTTTTTATCAGAATTTACAGCATTCATGGGAAATCATTAGAGCATGAATTATTTCTGGTCGTCAGCTAACTCTAGAGCTTTGGGATCTGGTCTTATTTTTGCCTATGTTGGTTAAAATTCAACATGATTCTAAAGGTCTTAATAGCAATTCCCTAACAGGCTATAAAGTAATTATTCCTGAAATTAGGCAACCTTTTTCTCTGTAAAATAAAATGCTGCCCCAGATAGAAAAGTTAGTTGGGTTTTTTTCTCCCTGTGTTAGGAGATTTCAAGAGCTGTATGTAGGAATTACAATACTTTCCAAAACAATTATGTAAATATTCACCATTGTATTATCTTTTTTTTTTCCAGGAGCTAGGAAAATATCAACTATTAAAAATATGGATTAATTAATATAGCTTTACATTGTGCCTGTGCCTGATTTAAAAACTGTGTTTAATATTTCTCCTTCTTTCACATTAAAAGGTACTTTTTCCTTATGAAGTATTCAGTAGGAAAACATAGCACTCCTGCTGTAAAGTAATTACCATATGGAAATCAAGTAAGTTTCAACTTCCAGAGGCAAGACTATCCAATGTATAGAAGAGATGTATCTAGGTCAAAGTGAAGGTCAATTATCTGGTGATAAGGGAAATATATTTTACAAGGGGGAGTTAGTAAGGGAAACCTTGAGAAATGAGAATCTCACATCTACCTGAGATGCCCTCAGCAGTTGGGAAGCACTAGGAAAAAGATTTGTCAGGAAATGGTAAGCATTAGAGTGAAGATAAAGGAATTGATGTGTCAGATTATGCTAAATACTTTAAGATGAGTGTTCAACATGTCTGGGTGTTATGCGTGTGTGAGGAAAAAGCCAGGAGGATTTGGTTTAGCAATTACTGAATCCAGTGATTATTTATTGAGCATTCACTCAATACTGATGCTAAGTGCTGAGTGGGGAGGTGGGAGAGAGAGGAAGTTAGATACAGACAACCCCATAGAGAATGTGGGACTTCAACTGAGCTTTGATGATAGTTAAAATTTAGTTAGGTGGTGGTCTTGTGATTGGTCTGGCTCAGGTGAATTCCAGGAAGTTTAGGTTTGATGAGGAAATAATATAAAACAATTATAGAGCATCCAAGAGTTAACAAAAGGAGATTTGTCCAGTCATAGCAGAAGAAGGATATTGAACAAGGACATTCAGAGGGGACATCTAGATTGATTTAGTTCAGCTTACCCATCATAGTCTGCTAGTTGAACAGCAGCATAGGCCTTATAGGAGCTTGTTGTAGCTATTTTGTACTTAGATGGCTAGGAAATGATATCATCAGCCTGAAACTTGAGTCTCCAAAGTCTCCTAAGCCAACTAAGTGATTAATAACATACTTCAATTTCTTTTTGTTGTGATGAGCTCATGTTAATTGTATGTGTATCTCACTTTTGTCCAAATTAGCAATATAGGTAAATTAGAAAATATTTATTGCATTAGCAGATTTTTTTCCTCCCTAGCTTCATCCTTCTCTGGATTTAAGAAGAGGTCACTACTAGGCCCCTTTCCAAGAGTTCTTAACCTGTCTCTGTGAATTTGTTTAAAAATAGATATCTGTATCATATATACGTATAGCTATTTTGATATTACTGATTTCTTTGTAATGTTATGTATTTTATTCTAAATGATGGGGTCCTTGTGATGTATATATGTCTGTAGTATCAATCTGTAACATCAGTTTGTAAGTGGGGTGCTTTGGGATCTATGTCTGTAAAATCAATTTGTAAAACCAGTCTGTAAGATCACAATTCCATCCCACCCCCCTCAGCATCAACTCTGCCCCTTCCCCCTTCCAGCACTCTGCCCAGCAACAACCCAGTACCTGTTTATCTCTGCTTGAAACAATAAGTTATCTACGAATCCTTCCCTAAATGTTGTTATCTCCCTTAGAGTGGCCAGCTGCACCCTAAATTCCTCAGTACCCTATCTATAGGGCAACTCCTTAGTCAATTGTCCTTTAGGCACTGACCACTCCTAAACTCCTCCTTGATCCCACCCTTGCTCACCTAGTTAGCATATCTTGACTCCTTAAAACTATGCCTGTGACCTCTATGAGTTTGCAGGTTCCATAAGAATCTTTGCCCGCTGTTCTCTACAGCGTAACAATAAACTTTACAATTTCGGCTTCAAAGTTTGCTTGAGCCTGGTGAATTCCTTCCAGACTGGATGCCAGGGTGGATCCCTGGCAGAACCACTTACCCTCCCCCCCCTCCTTATCACCCTTCCCTCTTCATAACCATTTAAAATCAGTATTCTGAAAAGGAGTTTGCAGGTTTACCAGAGCTCATCAGATTACCTAATGGGTTCTTGGCATAAAAAAAAAAATAAAGTTAAGAATTTAGCATTTAAACAGAAAGATAATTTACTGCATTTGACATATAATTCATTTATTTTGTGATTATTGTTTTTTGTAATGCTCAACATAGTTTTCCAGGCACACCCCAACTATTGTTTAGAACTAGGTCCAGCCAAGTATAGGACTACAGTTAAAACTGGATATATTCAGACTGAGTCCAAAATAGCTTTTTCAGGCTGGGCCAACCACTAATGGATACAGAGAAGCTTGTGAGCACTAAGATAACAGTGACAAGGGTTGTGGGGGAGAATTCATGATAGGAATAAGGAGTAGTGGGGGATATTTCTGTGGCAGATCAGACTTTAACTGATGAGACTGGAAAAATGAATTAACATGGTGCAAGTCATTGTCAGCCTTCTTTAATACAAGTGCACTGATGCAAATTAAATAAAGGAATTCTTATACAAATTTATATGGGATTTCTTTGCTAGTGACCAATATATGTCTAATACAATGACACTTTCTGATCCTTCATCAGAATAACAATGGAGATAGAGATTCTTTCTCTGGAGCCCGCTGGCTGCTGAGGTCACACATTAGAATGGGAGGCATAGGTTGGAAAGTTTACAAAAAATCAGGGTAGAGGGAGGAAGCTGCAATTTAGGGATACCAGGTAAAGTCACTTTCAGTCTTCCACTTTGAGGCTATCTGGTCTTTCTCAGAGTCAAATGTTTAGTCATGAATTTATGCTTCTAATCTCTCCCTTTCCAAGGCTGAAAAAAACTGGCCATTGTTAGCAGTGTTGTGCTCAACTGTAATGACCTCAGCAACCTTCCTACCGTATGTGGGGGAAGTGAAAACTTCTCAGAACTTCCCTCTCCTTTCCCCCACTCTTTCTTCTGCTGTTAATCAGCAGCAAGTCCTTTCAAGAGGCTTTCAGATTTCCCTCCTCCTGGCCAGTGTTGGGGGGGTTGGGGACAGCCCGAGCTCAAGCCTTCCCATGGCTTTCCCTTGCCCTCCTTTCCCTTGCTGTCAATCAGCCTCCTTGGCAGGCTCCTTTGTTGTTTACCATTGGGGAAGATTTTCAAGCCCAGACTTGAGCCCACCCCCCCCCCCAACCAATTGGAGAAGGGACCCCATTAAGGTATAAATTCTTGTTCTGCCTTTTGTAAAGTGCCCCTTCCTCATGATCGGTCAGGGGAAGACTGCCCTCTTCACCCAGGGAAGAGAATTAATTCCTGTTCCTATCCTAAGAGATTTCCGTGTTCTTGATTAAATTTTGGATGATATTTTTCATCACACACTACTCATTAAATAAAAAAGCTCCAGGGGAGCTCAACACCCCTGAATTACCTGATCAGACTTAAGACCAGGAGGAGCCCTTCCGGGGACTTTGAATATAAATTAGCTGAATGCTGGCGAGAATCAATAAGAGTCCCCAGTCCAGGTTGTCCTCTCTTTTTCCCTAATGCCTGGTTCTGTTACACCCAAATAAGAACCCTATTAAAAACCTATTGGACTTTATTGGTTTGGGAGTAGCCCATTCCCTCTGGAGTCTCCGAAGGGTGTATCTAATTTCACAGCTCTCCCAGTGGGTGAACCAGCTCTGTTTATATCCTCTTTCTTGACTTCCTTTCAAATGGAAAGTATGTCCCTTCAATAAAGCTGGGTCACTTTTGTGTACTTGTGTACTATTTTGTGCTTGTCTTAGACTATTAGCATTTCAAATATTAAGTCAACAATGACTTAGTCAACAATGTCACAGAAACCAGATGAGGAAAGTATTGCATTGAATTGAGGATGAGATTGAGTTTGACCCATGCTACAAATGCCTCCTTCTACAGCTTTGAACCAGGGAGAAAGAGTAAATAATTAATTTCCCTTTGCCTTCTGAGTTTAAGCTTCATTTCTTCTCTGTGAATAGAAGGAGTTAATGCAGGAAAGCCCTGGTTCCTGCAGCAGATAGCTGTGCCAAATCAGCTTATACCCACAGCTGTTTCCCTTTCTCCATGTGATTTCTGTTCATTCCTTTGGCACTATTTATTCTAGTGTTATATAAAATGTAAGGTGGCTACTACCTCAGCTTGGTGTTTAGAAGTTATGAGGCAATAGAAATTGGGAGCCAAAGCAATCTGAAATAATATGATAAATTCATTTAGTGACTGTTGCAGAAGCAGGCTCCAGTTAGATAACCAGCTGTCCTTGGGAAATCCCAAAATATATGGTTCTGCCTATGACAGCTTCCCTAGCTAACCCAAGGTGATAAGCAAGAGAAATTAAAAGACATTTTGTAATACAAGGTAATAAATTTCTCCTAGATTATTGTTGTGAGTAAGAAACCTGAGACCATGAAAGAGAAGAGAGGGGCTTTCTGCATGGGATCTCAAGGTTCCTCTGATTCCTCCCCATTGCTACATATGGGGTCACCTTACCACAGTGACCCTGCTACATGTATGCTATGTATGTGGATGAAGCCCAACAGGTAATAAATATATCTGCTTTATTCCCTTTTCTTAAAGGTTACCACAGGTCATAGTGACCTACTTTTGTGAATGTGATTCTCAGGCAAATTTCATACTCTCTGGTAAAAGTTGGGTGAATTTTTTCACATGTAATGAATTCTCTCTTCCCAGATCTCCTCTCCCTCTCCTTCTTCCTCTCCATTATCGTAATATGTACTTCCACTGTATTTTTTTTAGGTACAGAGGGAATTAGTAGCATGTGTGCTACCTCCCTGTCCCTCAAGCAGAAACTGAACGGATTTTTCTATCTCTCCAGGCCAAGCCTCCTTCAAACCTCTACCTCTGAGGCCCATATTAATTACAAAACAAGGATTTGCAGCTGTCGGGCTTTTTTAAAAAGAGAGAAAGGAAATATAATAATGAAAAGACCACAAAGCAGGTACAAGAATGTAAAGCAGCCAGCACTGCTAACTTCAGGAGCAGATAGCAGCTTATTCTGTACCCCTAAGAAGGAAGGGAGACATAAATCAAAGGCGTTATGCAGTTATTGGAAATGGGCTTCATCCTTGACCCAGAAGTAGAGCAGGATGGGGGTGGAAAATTATCTCTGGTTACTCTGGAATAGCTCACCAACCATTGCTCCCAATTCACATTAGATTCTCCGCCCTTGTTCATTATAACCAGAACAACAGCAGCCTCATTGGTTTTAGAAATAACATTGGCTGCTGTCAAGAGTGTCTGTAGGAAAGGGCCCAGTATCATCTGATTTTTTTAGTCTTAATTTTCAGATTTTCCATTTCTGACTCTAGCCCTACTTATCTCAGATTTTTCTGTGAGATTTAATCTCTGATTCCAATTATACTTTTTTCTCTTTCCCACCACTTAATAGTATTTTTTTGCAATTATACATAAAGATGGTTTTCAATATTCATTTTTAAAAGATTTTGAGTTCCAAATTTTTATCTCTCCCTCTCTCCCCTCCCTACTCCCCAAGACAGCAAGCAATCTGATGTAGATTATACATGTGCAATCATGTTAAGCATATTTCCACATTAGTCATGTTGTGAAAGAAGAATCATAATAAGAGGGAAAAACCACTAGAAAAACCCCCACAAAAACAACAACAACAACAAAAAAAAATAGTATGCTTTGATCTGCATTCAGATTCCATAGTTCTTTCTCTGGATGTGGTTAGCATTTTCCTTGAGTCTTTTGGAATTGTCTTGGATCATTGTATTGCTGAGGAGAGCTAAGTCTATCATAGTTGATTGTCACACAATGTTGCTGTTACTGTGTACAACATTCTTCTGTTTTTGTTCACTTCACTCAGCATCAGTTCATGTAAGTTTCTAGGTTTTTCTGGAATTGGCCTGCTTATCATTTCTTATAGTACAGTACTATTCCATAACATTCATTTACCTCAGCTTGTTCAGCCTTTGATGGGCATCTCACCAGTTTCCAATTTTTGCCACCACAAAAAGAGCTGCTATAAATATTTTTATATATGTGGGACTTTTCTCTTTTTATCTATTCAGAATATGGACCTAGTAGTGGTATATTCCTGGAGCAAAGAGTACACATAGTTTGGTTGCACTTTAGGCATAGTACCAAATTACTCTCCAGAATGGTTAGATCAGTTCACAATGACACCAACAATATATTCGTGTTTTGATTTTCCCACATCTTCTCCAAAATTTATCATTTTCCTGTTTTGTCATGTTAGCCAATCTGATAGATGTGAGGTGGTACCTCAGAGTTGTTTTAATCTGCATTTCTCTAATCAATAGTGATTTAGACCATTTTTTTCATATGACTATAAATAGATTAAATTTCTTCATCTGAAAACTACCTGTTCATATCCTTTGACCATTTATCAATTGGGGAATGATTTGTATTCCTAGAAATTTGACTCAGTTCTCTCTATATTTTAGAATGACATCTTTATCAGAAACACTGCTGTAAAATTTCCCTCCCAGCTTTCTGATTTCCTTCAAATCTTGGTTGCAATTGGTTTTGTTTATATAAAACCTTTTAAATCAAAATCATCCATTTTGCATTTCAAATATTCTCTCTCTCTTGTTTGGTCATAAATTCTTCGCTTCTTCATAGATCTGACAGATAAACTATTCCTTGCTCTCGTAAATTGCTTATAGTATCCCCCTTTATGTCTAAATCATATACCCATTTTGAACTTATTTTGGTATAGGGTGTGAGATGTTGGTCTGTGCCTAGTTTCTGCCATACTATTTTCCAGTTTTCCTAGCAGTTTTTGTCAAATAGTGAGTTCTTATCCAAGATGCTAGAGTCTTTGGGTTTTTCAAACAGCAAATTACTATAGTTACTTACTACTGTGTCTTGTGTGCCTAACATATTTCACTGATTCATCATTCTATTTCTTCACTAGTACCAAATAGTTTTAATGATTATTATATATTATTATAATAATTATTTAACAAATATTGAAAAAATCTTTACATATAATTGCAAAAAATACTATTAAGTGGGGGGAAAGAAAAAAAAAGTATAATTGGAATTAGAGATTACATCTCACAGAAAAATCTGAGATAAGTAGGGCTAGAGTAAAAACTGGAAAATCTGAAAATTAAGACTAAAAAATGATTATAGTTTTAGGTCTGGTATGGCTAAGGCACCTTCCTTTGCATTTTTTCATTAATTCCCTTGATATTCTGGACCTTTTGTTCTTCCAGATTGAATTTTGTTATTATTCTTTCTAGCTCTGTAAAAGATTTTTGCTTTTGTATTTTGATGGGTATTGCACTAAATAAGTAAATTAATTTAGATGGAATTGTCATTTTTATTATATTAACTTAGCCTATCCATGAGCCACTGATATTGTTTCAGTCATTTAAATCTGACTTTATTTGTGTGAAAAGTTTTTATAATTCTGTTCCTATAGTATCTGGGTTTGTCCTGGTAGGTAGATTCCCAAATATTTTATGATGTCTACAGTAACTTCAAATAGAATTTCTCTTTTTATTTTTTGCTGCTGGTCTTTGCTGGTAATAAATAGAAATGCTGATGATTTCTGTGGATTTATTTTATATGCTGCAACTTTGCTATTACTTATTTTAAGTAGCTTTTTAGTTGATTCTCTGGGATTCTTTAAGTATATTATTATGTCATCTGCAAAGAGTGAGAGTTTTGTTTCCTTATTACCTATTCTGACTCCTTCAATTTCTTTTTCTTCTCTTATCACTAAAGCTAATTTCTATACAATACTGAATGATGAAAGCAATAGTAAGTATCTTTTTTTTTTTTTACTGAATTTATTGGGAAAGCTTCTAGCTTATCTCCATTGCATATAATGCTTGCTGGTGGTTTTAGATAGAGACTACTTATCATTTTAAGGAAAATTCCATTTATTCATATGCTTTCCAGTGGTTTTTTTTTTTTAATAAGAAGAACTTCAGTGTTTTGTCAAAAGCCTGTTCTGCACCTATTGAGATAATAATATGATTTCTGTTAGTTTTGTTACTTAAATGGTCAATTTTGCTCATAGTTTTCCTAATATTGAACCAGCCCTGAATTCTTGGCATAAATCCTCCTGGTCATAGTCTGTTATCTTGGTGATAAATTGCTGTGATCTCTTTGTTAATATTTTATTTAAAATTTTTGCATCAATATTCATTAGGAAAATAGGTCTATAATTTTCCTTCCCTGTTTTGGCTTTTTTGGCCTAGGTATCAGCACCATTTTTGTGTCACAAAAAGAAATTGTTGGGATTCCTTCTTTGTTTATTTTTCCAAATAGTTTATATAGTATTGGAGTTAATTCTTCTTTAATTGTTTGGTAGAATTCAATTGTAAATCTTTCTGACCCTGAAGCATTTTTCTAAGGGGGTTATTGATGGCTTATTCAAGTTCTTTTCCTAAAATGGGACTATTTAAATACTTTTATTTCTCCTTCTGTTAATCTAGGCAATTCATATTTTTGTAAATATTCATTCATTCCACTTAGATTTTCAGATTTTTTGGCATATGGTTGGGCAAAATAGCTCCTAATTATGCCTTTAATTTCCTTTTCATTGGTGGTGAATTCAACCTTTTCATTTTTGATACTGGCAATTTGGTTTTCTTCTTTATTTTCTTCAAATTAACCAAAAGTTTATCTATTTTATTTTTTTCATAAAATCAGCTCTTAGTTTTATTTAATAATTGAATAGTTTTCTTTCCATTTTTATTAATCTCTCCTCCTTTGATTTTCAGAATTTCTAATTTGGCATTTAATTATGAATTTTTAATTTATTCTTTTTCCTAGTTTTTTTTTAGTTGCATGCCCGTCACTGATATCTTTCTCTATTTCCTTCATGTAAGCATTTAGAAATATAAAATTTCCCCTAAGAATTGCTTCATATGCATAAATTTTGAAATTTTTTCTCATTATTGTTGTTCTCTTTGATGTATTATCGATTGTTTCTGTGTTCTGTTGTTTGACCCACTCATCTGATAGATTATTTGATTTCCAATTCATTTTAATCTACCTTTCCATGACCTTGTATTTCATGTAATTTTTATTGCATCATGATCTGAAAAGGATGCACTTAATATTTCTGCCTTTCTACATTTGATTGGGAGGTTTTTTTTACTCTAATACACAGTCAATTTTTGTATAAATTCTGTGTATCACTGAGAAAAATGTATATTAATTTCTATTTCCATTCAGTTTTCTCCAGAGGTCTATGATATCTAACTTTTCTAAAATTCTATTTTCCTCCTTAACTTCTTTCTTGTTTATTTTGTGGTTAGATTTATTTGGCTCTGAGAGGGGGTGATTGAGGTCCCCCACTAGCATAGTTTTGCTATCTATTTTTTCCTGTAACTCACTTAACTTGTTCTCTAAGAATTTGGATGCTGTATATAGGGGCATATGTGTTTAGTGTTGATATTACTTCATTATCTATGATACCTTTTAGAAAGATGTAGTTTCCTTCCTTATCTCTTTTAATTAGATCTATTTTTGCTTTAGCTTGGCTGAGAACAGGATTGTAACTGCTCTTTTTTTTTTTAACTTCAGCTGAAGCCTAATATATTCTTCTCCACTCTTTTAGTTTTGCTCTGTGTATAACTCTCTGCTTCAAATGTTTTCTTGTAAACAACAGGTTATAGGATTCTGGTTTTTAATCCACTCTGTTATCTGCTTCCATTTTATGGGAGCATTCATCCCATTCACATTTAGAGTTATGCTTATTAGTTGTGTATTTCCATTAATCCTATTCCCCCCTCACCTTTATACTTATCTCTCTCCTTTCAACTTGTCCCTCCTCACTAGTGTTTTGTTTCTGACCACTGCCTTCCCCAGTTTGTACCCCCTTCCCTCTTTTCTTTCCCATTTCCTCTGTCATTTCTCTATAGGGTAAGATAAATTTCCATTTTCAGGTGAGTGCATTTTATTCACTTTATGAATGTAATCTGATGCTAGTAAGGTTCCAACAATACTCACTCCTTCTCTTCTTTCCTTCTACTGTAATAGGTGTTTTGTTCCTCTTGATGTGATATAATTTACTCTATTCTGCCTCTCCTTTTCCTCTTTTTCCAGTAAAATCCTGTTTTTCACCCCTTTTTTGTGTGTCATCACATCAAAGTCAACTTACATCTACACCCTCTGTCTATATATACTGCTTCTAACTGTCCTAATAGAGAGAATTCTCAAGAGTTTTAAGTATCACCTTCCATGTAGGATGTAAATAGTTTAACCTTATTGAATACCATTTTTTCCCTCTCATGTTTACCTTTTTATGCTTCTCTTGAGTCTTGTATTTGAAGATAAAATTTTCTTTTCAGTTCCGATCTTTTCATTAGGAAAGTTTGAAAGTCCTTTACTTCATTGAATGTCCATTCCTCCTCCCCAGATGTTATGCTAAATTTTGCTAGGTAGTTGATTTTTGCTTGTAATTCTAGCTCATTTGCATTCCAGAACATCATATTCCAAGCCCTCCTGTTCTTTAATGTAGAAGCTATTAAGTACTGTGCATTTCTGAATATGATTTCCTGATATTTGAATTGTTTCTGGCTGTTTACAGTATTTTCTCCTTGACCTGATAATTCTGGAATTTGGCCACAATATTCCTTGGAGTTTTCATTTTGGGATCTCTTTCAGGAGGTGATTGGTGGATTCTTCCAATGATTATTTTACCATCTGGTTCTAGGATATAAGGGTAGTTTTCCTTGATAATTTCTTGAAAGAAGATGTTCAGGCTCTTCTTTTGATCATGGCTTTGATGGAATCAATTCTTAAATTATCACTTCTATATCTATTTTCCAGGTCAGTTTGATTTTTTTTTTATTTGTTTGACTACTTCTTGATGTTTCATAGACTGATTAGCTTCTACTTGCTAATTCTAATTTTTAAGGAATTATTTTCTTCAATGAGCTTTTGCAACTCCTTTTCTATTTGGCCAATTCTTATTTATAAGGCATTTTTAGTGGATTTTTTCCCAGTTAGCCAATTCTATTTTTTAAGGAAATCAATCAATTTTTGTCCTTCCTTTTTCAAGCTGTTGACTCTCTCTTGCATACCTCTAATTTCTTTTCCTGATTTTTCTTTACCTCTCTTATTTGATTTTTAAAAGTCCATTTTGAGCTCTTTCAAGAAAGCTTTTTGGGCTTGTGAAAAATTCATATTCCCCTGTTTCATGCATAGGCATTTTGACATTATTTTCCTCTTCTCAGTTTGTGTTTTGATCTTCCTTGTTGGAATAGTAACTTTATATGGTCAGGACTCTTTTTTGTACTTTGTTTAATTTTTAGTATATTTTGTGATTTTTGAAGTTGAGCTCTGCTCCTGGGGTGCATGGGTCATTGTTCTAAGCTTCTCGTACTATGGGCCAGGGGCCAGGTCACTAGTTTTCTTCTCTGGGGCCTCAGCAGCTTGCTTGCTGCCCTAAGGTGGCCTGGCTTAGTCTCACGTCTTAAGCCTGGGGTTCTGCACCTGTCAGTTACCCTGCTGAACTGTGGATGAAGGTTTCATAGATGGCTTGCTGTGCCACTGGCCTGCTTAGCCAGGACTGAGGAGGCTTAGCTGCTGATCTGTGCTGTGGTTAAGAGCCTCCTGGCTTGCCTGTATACCATCTCTGTTGGATTACACTCCCCTTTTAACCAAATGAGATAAACCATTTTCTGAAGTCCTTTTAAGTTACCTTAAGCTGGAAAATTGTTGCACTCCATCTTTTTGTAGGTCACTCCAGAATCCATTTAGAGACTTTATTTAATGTAGTTTTCAAGGGAAACTGGGGAGGGCTCTGGCAACTTCCTGGCTTTTCTCTACCATATTAGTTAGCTATGTTCTTCAATTATTCTTTCTCTAAGTCTGAACTGTTTAGATCTGAAGATGGAGGAAGAACTTTCCAGCTTCATATTCTACTTTCTGGCTTCTTTCTCCCAAAAATTCTTACAAAAGTATTTTCCAGAAGTTCTTGCTCCATAATATTAATAGCTTGTGGATTTTGTATTAGTCTGTTTGAGCACCTCTTATCTCCACAGCAGCCCAGTTTTTACACTGAATTGATACATTCAATTCAAATAAGCATTTATTAAATGCCTATTTTTTCCACAAAATATTTTTGACAATCGAACTAAAAAAAAAAATAAAAACACAGTTCTCAAGAATATTATGTTTTACTGAACCTCTGCGTCATAAAGACTTTAAAATTTTGCCCCAAGTGGTAAAGGTGAATAGAAGGATGTAAAATACCTTGTGCACATAAAACCTATGGAAAACAGTCTGTAGATTATAAGTGCTATGAAAATTCTGCAAACAAACCATTCACTCGCTAAGATTGAGAAGAAGGAGTTCAGGGAAGATGTGAGGTTTGAACTGGTCCTCAGGTATAGAATTTGGGTTAATAGACAACAATAAAGAGGGTATCCTCTAGAAATTAGTAGGCTTATCTTGGAAGAATCTAATTCCAATTTTTGTATGGTTATAGTTCACTAAATTTGAAATATTGAGTCTATAAGTGACTTAGCTTGAACTTGATAATTCTCCAGTTCAACAGCATGGCTAAAACAGTACTGTATAACATTCCCAAGGTACCTAATAGCCATTTTTATTTCTTAGAGGATCACATAGTTGAAAGACTGGAAATAATGGTTGTTCTCATTAAACCTGCAAAGCTCTCACCAAGGCATCCATCTCCTTTGGTGACAAGGAATTTAAACAGTGTGCTAAAGCTATCTCCTCCACATGAACCTGAAGGAGCTCTAGAGTCATTATGGAAAAAATATGCTCACCTTTGTAAGTCTGATGTTCTCATAAATTATTTTCATTACAGATTAATGGTCTGTGAAGATTCAAATCTTTCAGAATGTTCTGTTATAGCATGTGTACTGTGCTATATTCAGAAAATGACAGGTTCTGCCCAAGCTCCAGACATTTAGGGATGATACTATTCAGGGTCATCAAAGAGCCATTTTATATTTCTTTCAATTTTGTGGGACATAGGATAGGATTTTATTAGTTGCTTATCTCTTGTAGATGCTTTAAACAATAAGTGAAATTGTTTCAACAAATAAAGGCGGGGGTTAATTATCCCTTTAGATTAGGAGGCTCTAGCTTTTATGTAGAATGCTGTTGAAAAATTTAATCGACATAATTATATTATTAACAATATATAAAAATTTAATATCTTGGGAAAACTGGATTTGTTGGTCAGTCTACAATGAAATTTCAGTTATGACTGTTAATAATAAAATCTTCTATTGCTAAAGTTCTTTCTAATTCATAAAGCCTTTTCACATTTAATATCTCATTTTAATTCTTATAGCAACATTATGAGTTAGGCAGAGAAGAGATTAGAATCATGGTATTCTGTGGTTCTGCATTCTCTGAAACTATATCTCTTGAGCTCCACTTATGTGTTTGTCTTTAATAGTCAAATAGAGGACACGATTAGTTTAGATCAGAAATATTTAATGAAATGGCATGGTAAGAAATGTGGCAATGATATATTTTCCCCATGTGTCCTGAGAGGGGATCAATAAGTCAATCAGTAAGTATTGGGCTAAGCACTGGAGATAGACAAAATAGTATCAGTGAGAAGAGTGGACACATGCAGAACACACATAGAGAGACATACCGGTAGGGATTATATGAGGCCAGGCCAGTTGCATGCGTGGAAGAGCAATTCATGCCTCTGGTACAGTAGGACTGCTTGAGGTCTTCTAGAAAAGCCAGAGTGCCAGGATAATACAAAGGAAAAACGTACTGGACTAGCAAAAGTCAGACTATTTCTTGACTTTTAGGGAATTATGTTTTTGACATAATAAGTTTAAATTTGAGTAAGCTGAGACTTCTCATAGATTAAAAGAATGTATTTTTAAAACTTTTTTTGCATTTCTCTAGGTTCTTCTATAACACTGGCTACTATGGCCCTCAATGCCTAGAAGACCAAGTACATTGCATTTTTACCATTCCCCCACAGACTTTAGAAAGTAATGGATAAAATGGTAATAATTTGTTTTCTCCATGTAAATAGATGTTAATAATATTTAATAATTACTAAAAGTGTGTTGTGTATTTTTTTATTTTTGAAAGTTTTTGATTAAACATTCACCAGCACTATCCTGGGTAACCTCTTACTGTCAAGAGAAAAACTCAGCTCTCATGGGTAAAAATTCCTCTATTGGGTTTCTAATACATTGGGTACCTAAAATTTTTCCAGTGGCTCTCTGAAACACATAAGATATTATAACTGGAGGTCTAGACCAATATTTCTCCAGCGCATCACTGCAGCTCTATAGAGCACCTGGCATTTCTTTACTGGATCCCCAAAAAACATAGGACAATTCAAAGAGAGGCTGTAGAGAGGGCATATATGTGACCCAGTTATCTCTCACTTTCAGAAATATAGAGCCCCAATGTCTTTCCTGTTCATGTTGTTATTATGCTGCCTCCATGGGCACAACTCCTGTTGGCCAGGTCACTCGGCTTTGTTACCTTGGTTTGCTCCTCTCCAGAACTCAGTGCAACTTTGCAGACTGAACTTTTTGGGCCTTGTCTTTGCTGAATGCATTTTCTTTTTCTGAGGGAATTCTGTTGCAATGTGTCATTGCTAATGGGGCTACGATTAAATATTGATTTGAATTGGATATGATACTGTTATTAAATATAATTTGTAACGATTAATGATGACAATGATAGCTAATATTTACATAACTTTGCATATATTATCTCATTATAGTTACTTATGATAATTTATTATTATGAAGTAGATGTTATTATTGTTCCCATTTACATCATTTTTCAAATGAGGAAACTGAAATTGAGAGGTTAAGTTGCTTGTCCAGGGTCACATAGCTAGTGAGTGTCTAAGACAGGATTAGAACTCAGGTTTTCCTAAATCCAGCACTATATCACTTAAATGCCTGGGTAGTGGGCATGGAGACTAAGAGAAAAATATGCCCAGTGGCCAGAATATATGAAGGAAAAAAATTGGAAGATACAAGAACTCAGATTAATAAAATGACTAATGTTGTTTAATTGGAGGCTTTTGTTTTTTGTAAATTGTTGGTTTTCTATTAAAAACAAAGAAACAAACAAACGAATGAAAATGTCATGCCTAATCCTAATCTGATCTCTGTTTTTTTGGATGAAATTATTTAGAAAAATATAAATTTCATCTAAAAACTACTTTGGTTGCATTCCCCCCCAATTTTGATCATTTTGATTTGTTGCCTAATTGTTGTTATTATCTTTGATGAAATTGTCTGTTGCTATAATGATTGGTTCTTTGATCCATCAATGTATTGTATATTGTATATAATATTAACTTATTTAGTTTCCAATTAATATTTATTTCCATAATGAGTACATATTGAATATAGTTTTCTGTTGCATTGAGGTCAATGAAAAAATTTTAAAACAATTTATTTACTTTTAGTTTATGACATTCAGTTCCACAAGTTTTTGAGTCCCAAATTTTCTCCACCCACCTCCCTTCCTGTGATGGCATGCAATCTGATATAGATTCTATGTATACCTTCACATTAAACTTTACTCAAATTGTAAAGAAGAATTATAACCAATGGAATGAATAACAAGGAAGAAGAAACAAAACAAAACTAAATGAAAAAGAGAGAGAGCAAGTAGTTTGCTTTAATCTGCAGTCAGACTCCATATTTCCTTCTCTGGATGTGGATGATATTTTCCATCATGAGTCCTTTGGAGTTGTCTTATGACCTTGTGTTGTGGAGAAAGGCCCAGACTATCAATTTTAGTCATCACAGATACAATATGTCTATAACTGCATACAATCTTCTTCTGGTTCTGCTCCCCTCACTCAGCATCAGTTTATATGAGACTCTCCAGGTTTTTATGAAGTCTGTCTGCTCCTCATTTCTAATAGCAAAATAGTATTCCATTACGTATACCACAACTTATTTAGCCATTCCCCAATTGAAGGGCATGCCATTGATTTCCAATTCTTTCTACCACAAAAAGAGCTACTATAAATATTTTTTACATACTGGTCCTTTTCTTATTTGTATGATCTTTTGGGGATATAACCCTAGAAGAGGTATTGCTGGGTCAAAGGGTTCCAAATTGCTCTCCAAAATGGTAGGATCAGGTCACAACTCCACCAATAACGTATTAGTGTTCCAATTTTCCCACATCTTCTCCAGCATTTATCATTTTCCTGTTTTGTCATGTTAGCCAATCTGACCAGTGAGATAGGGTACCTAAGAGTTGTTTTGATTTGCATTTCTCTAATCAGTAGTGATTTAGAGCATCTTTTTTTCATATGATTATAGGTATCTATAATTTCTTCCTCTGAAAACTGCTTGTTCATATCCTTTGACCATTTATCAATTGGGAAATGATTTGCATTCCTATAATTTAACTCTGTATATTTTAGAAATGGGGTCTTTATCAGACTCTGGTTCTAAAAATTCTTTCCCAATTTTCCACTTTCCTCCTAACATTGGTTACAAATAAAGATTTTTTAAAAATTCAACTTTTTGGATACTTTTTTGTTATTTCCTAATATGTCATTAATTTTTTTAAAAGCTGCCAGGGTGATTGAGCATATGTATTATGCTTTCTATTCTCATTCAGTAATCATCCGTTTTCTATTATATCTGCCTTTCCTAAAATTCTTTCAGAGCCTTAATTTATTTTTGAATTTGTTTTCTTAGACTTGTCTAGGTCTTAAAGGAGGGTACATCCATTATCCATTTTAGTTTATGGCCTTCTTTCTGTCATTGGTTTTCCTTTAACTATTTAGATGTCATGCCAATTTGGTACATATGTATATACAGGTTGTCCCTAAAATCTTAAGTGTTAATAATTTTAGGAGTATAAATGCTACTAATTTTTTTGAGTTTCTTTTTTTAAAATTAATTTATTAGTTTCAGTTAACAAGATTCAGTTCCATAGTTCCTTGATTTTCAAATTTCCTTTACTTCCCTCCTCCCACCCCCCACGACAGTATATAGTCCAGTATAGGATCTGCAAATACATTCATATTAGACATTAGTCCAATTACAAAGGAGTATTGTACTAGGTGGGATGAAAAATGGTAAAGAAGAAATAAAACCAAACAATGAAAAGAAAAAGATCAATTAGTTTGCTTCTCTCAGGATTCAAGCTCAGTTCTTTCTAGTTATATCTCTGGATGTCACATCTCTCTCCTTCATGAGTCTTTCGGGATTGACTTATATCACTGCATTGCTGAGAAGAGTCCAGTCTGTCATAGTTGGCCATAACACATATGAAGTGTCTGTGATTGTATACAAATTTCTTTTGATTCTACTCTTCTCGCTCAGCATCAGTCTGTATAAGCCTCTCCAGGTAGATATGAAATCCGTCTCCTCCTCGTTTCTTATAGCACAATAATATTCCATTACATTCATATACCACAACTTGTTTAGCCATTCCCCAATTGATGGGCACCCCTTCAGTTTCCAATTCTTTGCAACCACCAAAAGGGCTGCTATAAATATTTTTGTACATATGGGTCTTCCTCCCACTTCTATGATCTCTTTGGGATATAACCCTAGAAGTGGTATTGCTGGGTTAAAGGGCATTAAATTATTTATAGTCCTTTGGGCATAATTCCAGATTGCTCTCCAGAATGGTTGGATAAGTTCACAACTCCACCAGCAATGCATTAGTGTTCCAATTTGCCCACATCCTCTCCAGCATTTGTCACTTTCTTGTTTTGTCATCCTGTCAATCTGATTGGAGAGATGTGGTATCTTGGAGTTGTTTTGATTTGCATTTCTCTAATCAATAGTGATTTAGAGCATTTCTTCATATGCTTATAGATATCTTTAATTTCTTTCTCTGAAAACTGCCTGTTCATATCCTATGACCATTTATCCATTGGGGAATGACTTGTATTCATATAGATTTGACTCAGTTCTCTATAAATTTTAGAAATGAGTCCTTTATCAGAGACATAAGTTGTAAAAATTCTTTCCCAATTTCCCACCTCCCTCTTGATCTTGGTTACATTGGCTTTGTTTGTACAGAAGCTTTTCAATTTAATGTAATCAAAATTGTCCATTTTGCATGTTATAATGCTCTCTAATTCTTTTTTGGTCCTAAAGTCTTCCCCTCTCCACAAATCTTTCAGGTAAACTATTCCTTGCTTTCCCAGATTGCTTACAGTATCATCCTTTACACCTAGATCATGCACCCATTTAGACTTGATTTTGGTATATGGTGTTAGATACTGATTTATGCCGAGTTTCTACCATATGCTACTAATTTAAAAAAAAAAAGAATATTTGAGAGTTTGATTATGTAAGTTGATTTTATATTTTTAAATTTTTATGAATTTTAATAGAAAATTTTAATTTTTAACAATACTGCATTCCCTGCTATTATGTATTTTGTTTACACCAATTTTGGATGATTCTTTCTGAGACCAGTGCATTGGTAGAGAAAGGGTTTTTTTGCTTGGCCACCTTGGTCACCCAATCTAGTTCCATTAGTTTTGATGTGACCTCACAAGAAGTAAAACTATCATATGTTCTTGTAAATAACACACTGTTGAATTCTGCTAGGGGACATAGTAGATTGAGCTCTTGGCTTGTAGTCAGAATGAAACAAGTGCAAATCAGGCTTCAGACACTTACTAGTTATAAGACCCTTTGCCTTAGTTTCCTCAACTGTAAAGTGGGGTTAAAAGCACTTATATCTCAGAGTTGTATTGAATGATACAATATTTGTAAAGTGCGTAGCACAATAATAGCACATAATAAGCACTCTAAATGCTTATTCTTTCCCTCTTCTTCTATTCTATCTTGCTATCCTCTTCATTTTTATGGATGAGTTACTCTTATTTGCATCCACCATTATAATTAATTGTGCATCTTCTTCCATCCTATTCTTTTATACTTTTTAATTTCTTTGTTGCCTGCCTTCCTCTTTCCAGAAGAAGAGGAGGAGGAGGAAGAAAAAGGAAGAAGAAAAAGAGGAGGAGAAGAAAAAGAAGAGGAAGAAGGAAAGGAGGAGGAGGAGAAGGGGGAAGAGGAAGAAGAAGATGAAGGCAAGAGTATGCTTAACACACTTGACTGTTCCTTTTTTTCTCTCAGCCCAGATCCTAATTGCAGGCTATTACCCTTCTTTCTTTCATTTTTGCTCCCTTGTCATGTTCTACCTTTTGAGCGTAAAATGTTAAAGTTTCTACTTAGGTCTAGTATTTCCATCAAGAAAATGTCAAAGTCTTGTATTTCATTTAAGATCTACTTTTTCCTCTGTAGGATTACACTCAGTTTTTGCCTTTGGGAATATTGCATTCCAATTTCTCTTCTTCCATATAGTAATAGTCACTAAATGTTGTGTGATCCTAACTGCCTCCTAGGTACTTGAACTTTTTCTTTCTGGGTGACTGCAGTATTTTTCATTGAAATATATTATATTTTCCCTTTTGGTCATGATTTTTGGGTAGCATAATGCTACCTATGTTTTTTCTTTTGGTGTATTTTCCAAATCAGAGGTGTGTATGTGTGTGTGTGTACATGTATGTGTGCTTATGCATGTCTGTGTAAGCATTTTATATAAGATACTTTGTATTTCTTCTATTTTTTCAGCTTTTTTATTTAAAATATCTCTTGTCTCGTGGAGTAATTAATTTCTGTTTGGTCCACCTTACTTTTCAGAGAGTGTGTTATTTAGGTAAAGCTTAAGGTGTTAATCCTTACAAATCTTTCCTCAAAAACTCTCATTTCTTTTCTAATTCTTTCCTCTTGAGATATCATTTCACTTATAATATAATTAAACAAACACATAAACAAACCTCCTCCTTCATTTCTTCCAGAATGGAAAGCCATGTGGCCACGTTCTCTTTTTCTTTGTTGTTTTCTTGGTAGATGTTTTTAAGTTATTCTCATCTTCTCAGTTTGTATCTTGGGTATCCTTGGCTTTAAAACATACTATAATTGGTGCCTTTTTCCTCCTCATTCTTACAGGCTTACATCATGAATTGGAACTGTGTTTTGACCAGATTCTGTTCATTGTTTTTGTTTTTGAAAGCATTTAAAATTTTTTTTGTCTTTATTAATTTGTTTGTTTACTTTTAGTTTACAAGATTCAATTCCATAATTCCTTGAGTTTGCCACGACGGCATACAGTCCAGTATAGAAATGCAAATACTTTCACATTAGACATTAGTCATGTTATAAAGGTGTATTGTACTAGAGGGGATGAAAAATGGTAAAGAAGAAATAAAACTAAAGAATGAAAAGAAAAAAGATCAAGTAGTTTGCTTCCATCAGGATTCAAACTCAGTTCTTTCTAGTTCTTTCTCTGGATGTAGACATCTCTCTCCATCATGAGTCTTTTGGGATTGACTTATATCACTGCATTGTTGAGAAGAGTCCAATCTATCATATTTGGTCATCACACATATATTGTGTCTGTGGTTGTGTACAAATTCCTCCTGGCTCTACTCTTCTCACTCAGCATCAGTTCATATAAGCCTCACCAGGTAAATATGAAGTCCATCTGCTCCTCATTTCTTATAGCACAATAGTATTCCATTACATTCATATACCACAACTTGTTTAGCCATTCCCCAATAGATGGGCACCTCCTTAATTTCCAATTCTTTGCCACCACAAAAAGAGCTGCTATAAATATTTTTGTACATATGGGTCTTCCTCCCACTTCAATGATCTCTTTGGGATATAACCCTAGAAGTGGTATTGCTGGGTTTCTGTTCACTTTTAAAGGGAATTTTTTGGCATTTTAAGGTCTGATCTATATTCTCTGTGGTTCTCCTGTTATTTTTTTCCCAGGTATTGAGTGAGGTTTTCTTCAAGAATCTGAGAAACAGCCCAGGCTAGGTTGCTAAAGACATTCAGCATGATGTAAGCTATGTGATTTAGAATGTAGTCTGATTCTTACCATTCTGGTCTGAGAGCAAGTTCCTGCTCCCAGTTAAGGCTTGAGTGACATAGCTCCAAATTTGCCCCTGAATGGCCACTAGCTGGTAGACTCTTCAGATTCAGAACAGGCCTTGTCTCTGGCTGCTGGCTTTATGGCCCTATTTCTGTCCATAGTAGAAATTCATAGACCCAAGGCCAGTCCCTATCCTACAAAGTTCATCATGGACTTCATTGCCTAGACCCTTTTCAGTGTCCATATATGCTATCTTTCTATGCTGACTTGAGCTGGAAAAATGTTCCATTATGTTTTTTTTCCCTTAGATTTCCTGATCACTACTTGGTCTACTGCTCTTCCTTAATCTTTGATTATTTGTAGGAGGAAGATGGACTGTTATGTTTTTTCCTACTCTGCTATCTTTGGTCAATAGTACATATAGTGAAAGAGAAATAAAAGGTTAGGTAGAGTCAGTACTTCAGCAGTATAATAGCATAAACAGAAGATTGTCTTGATTACTAATATTTAGAAAGTTAATCATGTGCGAAGTCTGTTCTTTGAATGTAATTGTATAGGAAAGGTTGCACAAAGCATACACCAAGATTTTCTGTCTGCTTCTGGCTAACCGCATGTGCATAATCTTAGGCTGTGGAGGCTTTGTCTTTGAAATGATGAAGCCATTCTTTACTGTCCATGGCACAAAATCTGATAACTCAGTGAAACTATAAAAAGAGAATGATCCCATCCTTGTGTTTCTCTCTTGCTTCGACCTTCCCTTTGAAATTATCTGACTCCGAGACTTCTATTAAAAGGATGGGAGGATGGGTAATACTCTTTTACCACTCTGGGTATACTGTATCTACTTTGGCATGGAAGCCAGAGAAAAATAACTCTAGGAGGTGAGCTACTGCTTGCCCTTTCTGTTTTGTGTTTGCCTTCCTGGGAAGGTAACTCAACATTAATCTTGAAGTGAATATGTCCAGGCTTTCAGGCTTACAGGTGACCTTGTGAGTGTGAGGTATCCTCATCAAGAAAATTTCTTGTTATTAGAGAAAACCTCAGTGACAGGGAAAGGAGCTCACCCCCTTGGCCCAACTTGCTAGAAAACAGTGGAAGATGAGAGAGGCGAGACAGATCTGAGGAAAAGTGTAATCAGCAATTCAATCAGCAGTTCAAAAAAATGCTTTGTGTTCTGATGAGGTTTAAATATCAACCTCCTGGGAAAGTACAAGTACACTTTTATTACTATTCAATCCTTTTAAAGTATTTCTGTTAATTGGATCTTGGGAGGGCATTTTTGTTTAGTATTTTTGTTTCTATCTGTTGGAAATAAATACCTGACCCATGTCTAGTTAATTTTCATATTTATAATTAATATTCATATTCCTAGTCCAACTTTGAAAAGAGCTAACACCCTAAGATATAAATAAATTTTTCTCTTGAGAACCGAGTGAGGACTGAATAAGCTGATGAGTTCAGGGAAAGAGAGCTGAAATGATGCAGTTTGAGCGGGGCTCTGGGACCCCTCAAGGACCAGAGAGCAGGGCAGGATCATCTGGAATGAATTCATGGACTCGAGCATTCTTTAAGTCAAGATAACAAAGTTTTAGTGTTATGCTTTTCAACAGGCAGAAGTTCTAAAAGAACCTGTGACCTTTAAGGGGGTACAGTTAAAGTTTATATAGGATAAACTATAGTAAAACATGTGACAAATATGCTAAGTGATGTGAGATTAGGGAGTGGTTAAGGAGTGGTCAAGGAACATGCACTTTTTGTATCTACTGTGCAGGTGGTTTACCCAGAGTTCACCAAGAAAAGCTCAAGGCTGGGCCATAGGGAGGTGTGATTTTTTAGGTGTACTACATCTCTAAGTTAAGTAGCAATCAATGCTTACTGAAAGTTGCCCAGTCTGCCACCAATCAATATTTTGTTTTACAGGCTAGATATAGGGACATTTAGACATATGTCTAAAGTCTAGGATACACATAAGGGGTCCAGGATAAATACAATGAGGGAGGGAGTTGGTATAGATAATCTAGTGGGTACTGAATATCTTTATGAACTAGTACAAAGCCAGTTCAATCAAAATAATTCCTACAGTTGTGGTTTGTTACTATACCAGGGAGAGAGATAAGTGTTTTTCTGTGGTCCACTCATAAGTAATTGTTAGGCATAGTGTCCTTGGACTGGGGAAAAGTTACCAGGGGTAGTATTTTGAGGCTAGGGAGAAATGTGATCTTGGAATCGTGGTCCAAGCACAAGCTCCCCACCATAACCACTCTAATTAGAAGCCAAGCTTCTCTGGGACCAAACCCAGTCTAGGCAATGTATTGGATCCATTGTAGATGGACCCTTTAGTGCATCAGGATTGGTTCCAATTTCTTAGTCCCCTGGGTCTAGCAGTCATCATTAATGGTAGAAATGTTTTAAAGACTTACTTTAAAATATTATGGAGTCATATACTTAGAATTAGAAGGGATCTTGAGAAGCCATCTAGTCAATTTCCTCATTTTAAAGATGAGGAAATAAGGCCCAGAAAAGATTAAATGACTTGATCAAGGTTATACAGATAAAAATTGGAAAAGTCAACATTCAAACCTAGGACTTCTGATTTCAGATCCATCAATTTTTTTACAGCATTACACTACAAAGTTTTAGTTCATAGTTGGTGCATAAATGAGAGCCTATGTGATAGAAAAATTCTAAATGCTCTTTTTCAGGGATTATAGTAAAACTAGTCTGATATTAAGAACTAGAGATAAATCTGTCAAGGAATTTATACCTATATTCAAACCATCAGAATATTCCTCCCTTCATCTTTTATAAAAAATGATTTTCTAATAGGTAGGCTTTCCAGTTGGGTGCCTCATCCACAAGATGGTGTACTAGCATTAGTAACTTGAATGCATAGGACTTGCAAATAGAACTGATTCAAATTGGCAAAAATGGTTCTCAAGTTGAAAATGCCAAGTACCCATGCATAAAGATAATTATTCCCGAGCCTGTGGCTTTGCATGGAATGTACTTTGGAAAATATATAATTCACCTCTATTTGATTAACTTTTACTGTCACATGCTTTTACTTATTTACTTTAATGCTACAGTAGAGTATGCAGTTCATTAACTTCTAATTTAGCTAAAACCAAGCAAAACTGTTTTTCTTGCAAATCACAAAGCATTTTCAAATGGCAAAATAGTGAAAGTTGATTTTCTGTGATGCACATGGTATTGCATGTCAGCAGAAGAAAACAGACTTTGGATTTTTGCCGATTTCTTTGCTAGGAAAGTATTCCTTTGGAACTAGAGATGAATACTTAGCTAATATTCTATTTGAATATGTTTGATGAGGTTGGTTGAGTTGTAGTCAGTAAGCCTCAAAATGAATTTTGGAACAACCTCTGGGCTTTCTGGTTTTGAAACAAGTTTTTGCTTCCACAGCCTTCCAAAATATTTGAGGTTTGTTATTTTTTTTCTGTTATCACAGACCATTGTCTGTTAGTAAAGTTATTTATCTAATATCAGGTGAAAGATCAAATGGCAATATTCAATTTTTTTGTGGGGCTGAGAAAGGAAGTTGCTTAAGGTACAATTAAGTAAACCAACAGTATTAATCCCAGCTAGTAAAGCAAGACCTTGCTCATAGTTCAAAAGGGTGGATTGGCTTTCTAAAGTTCATCCTTTTCTGTGAGTTATTTCCATTTCTGTAGTGCCATTAGGACAAGCAGAAAAGCTTTGGCCAAGAGTGTGATCACTATTCTTTTGGAAGAAGAAAGTACTGAAATTGCTTAAAGGCGTTCTTTCTGGGAATGTTATGGTCTTCTATACAAAGTATTTGGCCTCAAATGATGAAGGAAGAATGTATGAAGGTTTGTTCTATCCTGAATGTCCAAATGATCTGTGTATTTAATAAATGGGCACTTAATAAATACTTATTAAATGAATGAGAGAATGTATTTAATTCAGAAACATATAACAAGAACCTAATATATGCTAGTCCCTCTGGATACAAAGGTAAAAACTACTTTATTGTAGGGAAACGGCTTGTACACAGATAAGGAAATACAATGTATATGTAAAAAGTTTTGGTTGGACTGTTGCTGTCCCAGCAACTAGCTGACCAAAACAGGTTTCTCAAAGAGATTGTTATGGCATAAGAACATAATACTGTAGAACAAGACTGACGTTGCAGTTCAGAAAACTGACTTCAAGTGTTATGTCTGACCCATACTAGTTTATATGACTTTGGTCAAGTCATTGACATTCTCAGTGCTCCAATCAGATCTATAACTTCTAAATAAGTTGCTGATATGCATTAATGGAGGAAGCTTTTACACCTTTGTATTCACTATCGTGATGAAATCACAGGTCGTATTCCCCTCCACCTGAAAAAAATCAACCCAATCCTCTTTTTTTACTTAAGGCCTACACAGCAGTTTCCTTACAACAACCCTGAAAGATGTTGCATGCTATATTTTTGATAGCAAATGCCAAATTAAAAAAATATTCAAATAAATGCATATGTATTTATTCACATTAGATAGATAGATAGATAGATAGATAGATAGATAGATAGATAGATAGATAGATAGATGTGCCCCATTTCAGGGGGGATTTCCACAAGTGTCCTTCTGATCACTTAGGCCTAGATCCATCTTGGGAGGTCTACTATCCTGAAAGGTCATCAGTATTTTCTGTCTCTGCCCTCAACAAGAATAAAATTTCAGGGAAATCTCTAAAATAAAATTTAGGTTTGGTTCATACCTAAAGGGTTTACCCATATGTGGATAAAAGGGTCCTCTCCCACAGGGTACTCCATGTCCAGTATAGATTCCTTGTAGGAAAAATCTTTTTAAAATTTCCTCCACTACATAAGCTAAAAAAAAAAAAAGCAAAGTATTTATAGGAATGTGCTAAAAATAAAAGAAACAAAATGCTTAAATCACCAATTTACACACATTATATTGCTCTAGAAGATAAAAACCTATTGTGATATTGATGAACAGATATTTCTCATTTATCTCAGACCTGCAATGCCTTAGTAACTCAGGGCAATTATTTTGCAGGGTTGCCAAGGTCTGGAGCTCCTGGTTCTCAACTGAGTGACTTTAATCCTCCAGCTGCAGGACAGCCCTCTTATTGGTTGTCCTCTTCTCCTCAAAGAAGCACATCATTTCAGAAATCTTCCCCTCGATAGTTGGTGGTCAACTCCCAAACTCAGGATTACACAAGAAGTAATACACAGGGCTGGAAACTTCCATGAATAGATAACTAGGATTGTCTTTTCAGTCAGTCAGGCTTGCCTAAGCAAGCACATGTCACCCACTGTCATGTGTTAAGTCACCAATGCTGCTGAAGATTGGAGGTGGCTGAGGATACAAATACTCTCTATCTTGTTGCACTCCAGTCTGAAAGTTCAAGGGAGATAAACTAGTGAAAAGGGACTCTGAAAGTGTGTTATTTCTCCTTGCTCTTATAGACCACTAAGGGAATGTCTCATCCAGGCAGGAGTCCATTTTCTGGACCTTCATTAGAAGGAAGCCTCAATTCCTAGGGACCAAGGCAAATTGTCCTCTTCTCCTCCTCCTTTGCCTTTTCCTTTAAGAAGCTATATGGTTGTAGATGTAATAGGCATTTCTCTAAGGCAAAGAAAATTCTTCAATATCTATCTGCATTGATTTCTGGGAAATTCAGTATTAGAGAATATTTTATCCTATGACCCAAGAAGAGGCTTTTAATAAAAGGGATATGTGCACCTGGAATTAGGAGAGAATGATGGTTCTACTCTTCTAACTTAGCATCAGTTTGTATAAGCCTCTCCAGGTAAATATGAAAACCGTCTCCTCCTCGTTTCATATAGCACAATAGTATTCCATTACATGCATATACCACAACTTGTTTAGCCATTCCCCAATTGATGGGCACCCCTTTAATTTCCAATTCTTTGCAACCACGAAAAGAGCTGCTATAAATATTTTTATACATATGGGTCTTCCTCCCTCTTCTATGATCTCTTTGGGATATAACCCTAGAAGTGGTATTGCTGGGTCAAAGGGTATGAAATTATTTATAGCCCTTCCGGCATAATTCCAGAGTGCTCTCCAGAATGGTTGGATAAGTTCACAACTCCACCAGCAATGCATTAGTGTTCCAATTTGCCCACATCCTCTCCAGCATTTGTCATTTTCCTGTTTTGTCATCTTAGCCAATCTGACTGGAGAGATGTGGTAGCTCAGAGTTGTTTTGATTTGCATTTCTCTAATCAATAGTGATTTAAAGCATTTCTTCATATGCTTATAGATATCTTTAATTTCTTTCTCTGAAAACTGCCTGTTCATATCCTTTGACCATTTATCCATTGGGGAATGACTTGTATTCTTATAGATTTGACTCAATTCTATGTATATTTTAGAAATGAGTCCTTTATCAGAGACATAGGTTATAAAAATTCTTTCCCAATTTCCCACCTCCCTCTTGATCTTGGTTACATTGGCTTTGTTTGTACAGAAGCTTTTCAATTTAATATAATCAAAATTATCCATTTTGCATGTTATAATGCTCTCTAATTCTTTTTTGGTCCTAAAGTCTTCCCCTCTCCACAAATCTTTCAGGTAAACTATTCCTTGCTTTCCCAGATTGCTTACAGTATCATCCTTTACACCTAGATCATGCACCCATTTAGACTTGATTTTGGTATGTGGTGTTAGATAATGGTCTGTGCCCAGTTTCTGCCATACTGTATTCCAGTTTTCCTAGCAGTTTTTGTCAAATAGTGCATTCTTATCCCATTTTGATAAGGTATCAGGTGGTGGATAATGAGGAAACAATTAAAACTGAAGAGATAGACTAGAGGTGGGGTGGCTGGAAAGGCTGGTGTTTTGTGAGAAACCAGATTCCACCATTGCTGCATTCTTAACCCATTTAGATTAGAGACTTCAGGAGGCTAGAGACTGGGAGAATGGACATTAAGGCAGAGTGGCAGCCACAGGAGTCTGAAGCCATCTCTGCTTGCATTGGCCAAAAGGGGCAGTCTAAGGCAGGCCTGCACAACCTGTGACCCATCAAAGGATTTCCGGATGTTTTCCTCCACATTTTTCTTGGGGCTGCCTAAAATCCTTTGGCAGGCCACAGGCTGGTCTAAGGCATTGAGGAGAGGGTGTCTGAGAAACTGGAGGTTTCCACCTTTCCATTTCAGAGGTACCAGATAGGGAAGAGGAAGGTCTCCTGGCCAAGACCTCAACACCTTTGCCCTGAATGGAGGAGTGGGGAAAAGGTAGATTGCAAAGAGAGTAAATGCTTAAGAAGTAAATGCTTAAGAAGAATTGTGTATATGTATGTATATATATATATATATATATATATATATATATATATATATATATATATATATACCCATACATACATATATGTACTAGATTGAACTAAGACATCCAATATTAGTCTATTTAAACTTCTTTAGTCCAGTCTGGAGAATGGATCTTAAAGTAACAGCTATGTGATGAAAAGGAAATTCATTCTTCAGGGTGAGCACTTATGTGTGTATTACCTAGCTACAGAACTTAAGAGTTGGAAGGGACCTCAGAGGTCATGCGCCACAATTCCTTTAGAGGAATTCCCCCTATAGCACTGACAAGTGGTTATCCAACCTACTTTTAAATAACTCAAGTGAAGGGAAAATTTCTACCTACTATGAAAAAAGATGAAATTATAAACATGGACTCTGTAATGCTTGTACTATCTGATTAAATATGCCAGAGCTTTTTTTTTTTTTTTTGCACAGTGAAATCAGACAACAGAATAGCACAACTAGTCAATCAGGAGAACTTCTGATGCCGAAGGCTGCTTGACATAACAACAATCCTTTGCAGTGAAACCCATATGGAAACTCATACCAGCTTTGAAGCAGATCCTGAGCCATTTAGTGGCTTATAGACCTTCAAGAGACATCCTTTTCTGCAAAGACTTTCCTCTCTATAAGTTATGAGACTATAGATACATCCTATTTTATGGTTTTTTAGAGACAACCTTATCTCCAGAAATTCTTCTAACTTTGATTATGGGACTCTTGGAATATCCTGTTTTTGGAGACATCTCCTTATCAACCCTTTAACTATGGACCAAGAATGCCATCTGATTTGTGTATCTAAGGACCTCAATTCTGACACTAGGGATTCCTCATTTCCCTCATTTTCTGGGACTTTCTGCCTAGCATCTGCTCAAATTCCTGCCTTTTCTCCTTTCTTTGTTAAAAAATTATACAAATGTTTCACTCTTTCCAACTGGACTTTGAACATTTTGGAGCAGACATTGCCCCCAGCTTGCAAACTTTTCTTTCTCAGGCAATAAAATGCATTTACAATCTGTGTAAATTGTGATCAGACAGTGGTTCATTCCAGGTCCCCCTTTTTTGGGCCTGGGGTTTCTTCCATTTAATAGTTCAGAGGGGTTTTTCTTGAACAAAATCAAAGTCCATTTTAAGTGTGTTAATAAAAGGTTTAGAGGCAATGGTGCTTGGGCTATTTAGTTTTAATAGAAACAAAGCTTTTAGATGAGAAATGTATGCTTAATCTCAGCTCTACATTATATGACTTTTGACCATGTTATTTGCATTGTAGACAATTAGTAAAAATCATTGCTATCTTTCATAAGATTATGTGGAATTAATAGATTTTGAAAACTTCAACTGATAAACAATGGGAACTAAGCCCCTTGACCATTCTTTATATTTCCACTGGGTGAATCTGTAAAAATTATAAAATAAGCAAAGAGAGAATAACAAGTTACATAAAAATACATAACTAAATCAAGATACCTATATAGCTTTTAGTCCAAGAAAAAAGTAATAGATCTGGCAACTGTTATGAAGTCATTTTGATGAATTGAGATATTTCTAAATGCAATCCCAAATAGTCTTTTCATAGGACTATAGATGTAGAGCTGTATGGAACCTCTGCTGTCATTTTGTCATCTCAGATGAGAAAACTGAGACCTAGGAAGAATAAGTCACCTATTCAAGGCCTCATTCATTGTAAGTATTCTAGATGGAATTTGAACCCAGGCTTTCTGACTCCAGAGTTAGTGCTATTTGCCTTATACTATACAACCTCCCATAATTATTCATAAAATTTTGAGTACCCTGTCAGTAGATGTTAGGTTAATAAGTGATGCAGGAGTTTATGCTTGGTTTATATGCCAAAATGAGCTTCTTAGTTCAAATCAGAACGAAGAGTTACCAGATATGAAAAATTCATAGTTCTTTACTTCAGGGAATCTCTATCCAAAATCTTTTCACGTCATTTTCATTTTTCCTAACTTTTCCATGCACCACATTTTCCACTGATAAACTTAGGATGTCAATTCTGCTCAAATTTTCAAGGGTCCAGAAAGACTTGTGAATGAACCTCAATGATGTCCTTCCAGACAAAACAAATGGTTGATGAAAATAGTTGTACGATCCATTTCCCATCTCCACGTTAGTGGGGAAATTGTGGCAAATATTCGTTATCCTAACATAAAGAAGTTAGTTTTTTGAGAGAAACTTGAAGATAAAAGCTTGTTCTTTGGCAATAGAAAAGTAGCTTTCAGATGCTGTGTTTCAAGAAATTGCAGTAACTGATTATTGATTTTGTCTAATTAGTATATAGATCAGTAGCTCTAGGATGTGTGATTTCATTCCTCCACTGAGACAGATCATGACCCCTTTATAATTTATGGGTTTAGAGAGTTGCCTAAGTCTCAGAGAGGTTGAGTGACTTGCCAGTAAATGTCAGAGGCAGAATTTTAGAACATCCTGACTTTAAATCCAGTACCTTCATTATTTTACCATACAGTCTCTCAGTTAATGAATGACTTTGTCTAACATTCTATCATTTTATTTTAGTACAACCTCTAATAAGCCCATGGAGACTGGGGTACTGGCTTATCCCTCTAATTGTGCCACTATGTCTGGACTCATATACTCTGGTGAAGTGTGTTCAGTCCTAGGGGAACTTGGCCACTAATAAGAAAAGTCCAACTCTTCCCTTTGAACTGTGTGGCCCTTTTTATTCTCATCCCAGAAGCCCTAGGAGAGTCACTTAAATTTTTCAATCTTTTTCAGTCCCTGTTCCCAATGGCATACTGGTAAATGTTTAACAACCAACCTTCTCTAAAAAAGTAACCATGATACACTTTTTAAAAGTTTAATATGCATTTTTAACATTTTATCTACCACTTAAAGTCTAGATCATTAATAAAACAATAAATCAAGCCCTTATTTGTACCATTTGCCAATTTCTGAGGTATAAATGTTCACACTGAAAATTTAGCCACTGGCTTTGGCAAGTTGGCATTAGCTGGCAACAGCATACCCCATAGATACCCTTGGCTTTCAGAGTAAATCTTCCTATAACCCCAAATGCAATATGAATGGAAATATATTTTATGATTTCTTGTGTAAATGCACATAGTGAATAAAATTAATAAATCTTTTTTTATAAAGAAGATTTAATTTGGTGCCTAGCAATACTTTTAGTACTATAATGTTGTTAAATGCTTATCAGAGCAGTCAAATGTGATTCCTTTGATTTTGAATCTTGACAACCAATAGTTTTCTTCTCCATATAGTTTTTGGAAGAGATAACTGCATATAATGCTCAACCTCCAGTGCATTTTATGCCTTGGATCTGAACAAGATTAAGAAAACTAATTCATAGATATAAAGTTGCTAAATACAGAATGGAAGCCTTGTGAAGGTTTAGAAAGAATGGGGCAAATTTTGGCGAGGGTGTACCAGAAGCTTAGATTCCCTAAAGATATGAAGGTTCAATTCCATTGAATGGAAATTAATTCAAAGTTTTTATTTATTGTAGACATCAATGGGCTTGCTTATTAATCAATTGACAAACATTTAATATGTTTGTCATGTACATTTATGTACCAGGCATTGTGCTATGAAAGTACTTAAAAAACAGTTCTTGTCCTCAAGAAGCTTACAATCTAATGAGAGAGCCAAGCATTCAACCAAAAACGTACATAGAAAACTATATACAAGACAGATAAAAACAATTAGCCAAGAGAAGGAAATTCACTGGATAATTGTTGCTGATATTTTAAAGCTATTATTAAAAGCTTTCATATAAAAAGTTCATCCTTTTGGTTTGAAACAATAGGAATTATTTCCTCAATTGTCTCTGTCAAATTGTTTAAATGCACTCTAATATTCCCTCCATTTCTCACATGACCTCCACCTCCCCACCATTTTATTTCCAATCCATGTTTTCACTTACCCTAGCAGTTTAGTAATATTCCATTAGGCTAGTCTATTTATTTAGCAAATATGCCCCATATCCACGTGATGAAGTTTTCATGTCCTCTGGGGACATGACTGTACGAGATTGGGAATTCCTAACTTTAAATTTAAGTTTGGTTTAGATTTAAAATCTCTTCAAAAAGGAAAGTAGAAAATTCCTCAATACAGATTTGGTATAGGACGGCTCTTTATTTCCTCCATATAAAAGAAATACTAAGACATATAAACAAATGAAAAAAGACCCAATAAATACATATAGACAAAGACTTAAACATGATACAAGAGTGTATAATTTCTACAATGACATCCTGGGAGACTGACACCAAAAAAAACATTAAAGAATAAAACATTTTTTCTGGATTATTGAATAAACATTTCATTTGTTCTTAGACTCTGTACTATCTAAACAGTTTCTTTAATGCATATTTCTTCTGTCAGATATGGACTTGCTTATGGGGTTGCCTAGTATACTTTAAACCCAATTTAGGAACCCAGAAACTTGTGTTTATTCTTTTTATGTTGCATATAACAATGTATGTCTTGTTGTCTTCCCCATTAGAATGTAATCTCTTTATGAGGAAGGATTGTTTGATAATTGTTTATATACTTGTCACTTCCCCCCGAAAATAGAAATTGCTTCATTCTTTGTATTGTGCCTCCAATGCTAGGTACATAACAGGTGCTTAACTTGTTTATTGATTGATTGAGGGAGTCCATAGTTGGTTCTCTTCCCTGATGTAGGGGTCTGATTCCCTGAAGCTGATGCCTTCCTGCTTTTCTATATTTCTCTTTTTCTGTAGAGTGTGTCTTTGCTTCCTCAATTGTGATTCATGTTCTCTGGAAGTGAACAACTCTTGAACAATTGAATGAGGTGTCCCTCGATAAGGGTATACAAGAGAGAAATTCCACCCCATAAAGATCTCTTCCACAAAGTAAGCTGGAGCCTTAATTCCCCCTAAGGCTCATCTCTTAAGCCTTAGCTTTTAATCTATTGAAATCTCTGCAAAGGCATGCTCAATATGTCCTTGTCCAATGAGGTTGTTCCCTTTAATACTATCAGAGAAAGGATTTTCACAGATCGTAATGGGATCACCAAATATACCCTCAATTTTACAGATAGTTTAATGCCTTCTTACCACATTAAATCTGCGTGTGACTAAATCCCAAGACATCAACTGAGTTAGAAGTGGGATGGAGAAATACGGCTCTCCTTCAGTATGCATTTATTAAACACCTACTGTGTTTAATATTCTATAGTAGGTTCTGGGGGAGTTACAGTGACAGCTAAGACAGGATCCTTCTTTTTCTATTGCCTTACTTAGAATCTGCCAGTTTCTTCTCCCCCTGATGATTTCTTTGGCCAACAAATATTAGACTTTGTCAAAATATATTGTTTCCCTTTCCTCATAATGGTGATTGCTTTCTGCATTCCCACTCGTTTTTTTTTTTTTTTCAGGTAATCCTCCTTTATGTTTGTGTCTATCAGATCTATTTCCTTGTTACATAATAGTGAATGTACATGCTTTTTCTACCTGTTAAATTGTTGTTTGGCATTTTTATAGTGTTGCCTCCATTAATTTCTCTACCCCATACCCCACTGTAATCATTATAAGGATCAGTCAAAGATGCAGGTAACATACTTCTAATAGGAGGATAGAATGACTAACCTACAAGATAGCTTCTCCGATGTTATGTTATATACATTGTCAGTTTACAGCCCACATTAATTCTTCCTTGTCCATATCTCTTATTTATTTTTTTCACGGATGAACCTTCAGCCATCAAGGGAAATTTTATCCTGTGCTTTTTCAACATTACTGATACCCAATATGTAGAAATTTCTAAATTAATCAGAGTAGCTAGAAAGTCTTTGCTTTACTGGTGGATTTTGGGCTTTGTTCTACATGAAGTTTCATTAGCTCTCTTGTCAATTTTTGTATCTTTCTGTGCAAAAAAAATCAAATATTTCTGCTTAACATATTCCCATTTCAAAGCATAAGGAGGGTGAGGTGAAATATATACTGTATGTGGGGCAGTCTATAAAAAATACCAAGAAATATATTTAGCTTTATTCTGTGGGTCAGGAGAAACCTCCATCTGTGAAAAATACTTATTGCCAAGTTAGTCCATTTGAATATATAACTCATTAGGGAAAATGGAATATTAACAAACATAATTGACCTAAGGGACTACTGACATTTTTATTACCCATTAATGAGATTGAATCTTTATCCAATAATTCAGTATTTGAAAGCATTATTTTCCATTAATGGCTATTATTGGGCCCATAAATCACTTTATCCTTGGTTCCTTATAATAGTAACTTCTCAAATGTAGAGCTCATTCTGTTAGTGGAATGATAACATGCTGTATATGATGATACTGTTTCAGTTCAACCTTTTTAGCCTTTTGGTTTCTAGTTCGAGGAGGAATTGTTTAATGATATTTGCCCTTGGGAATTATTTCATGCTGTTTGCCCTGGCTATCAAAATTACTTGTTATAACTATGTCCAAAACAAAGTTCATCTTACAATCCAATAATTCAATAAATGCACCTTCTGTGGTCAGAATAATGTGCTATATAGAGTGAATATATCAAGGGATGTTCCAGGAATGGTGTTCTTGAGAGAAAAATCATTTATGCTCATTTTGTGGAATGAGCATTTTATGGAATGTGTCTGTATTTGGGTGTGATTTAGTTTCTAGCCCCAGCAGTGAGTAGGGAGCAAGATAAAACTTGTAGAAACAAAAGCAATCACCAAATTAGATGGAAATGTGATACCTTTTATATTATTCCTCTCTGATGTTATTATTATTGTCCAAAACAGTTCAAAATGTGATATTATGGTAAATTATAGTGTATATATATGATTGAGGATGTCTGTTTTAATATTTTAATAGTATAAAAGTTCTTTGTATATAACTAGAATATCTGTACAATTTCTAACCTCCGGAAACATAGGACCCATTGTTAGAAACAGATCCCAAGGTGATTCCTGGAAGCCTTCCTTGCAGCTCGACATTATCAAGTTTGCATTGCCTGCAGGAATGCCACAAATCTGGCTATTTGGGATTTCATAGAGACAGTGATTCTTCTTGTCATGGGAAAGATTCATAGTACCAGAAACTTATCATCCTGGAAGATAACAGCAACTCTGAAACTCACAACTCCTTAGTAAGGGGTTACTGTGAGTACCTGTCTCTGGGGTCCCCCCTCCCTCTCTAATTAGAGTCCTTAAGGTGCTCACAGTCTAATAGGGGAAGACAGAATATAAAAGGCTGAAAAGGAAGTGGGGAGTGTCCTTAAAGGCATGTTGAAGCCTTCTAGCCTGGATGGGAAATGATGAGTTGACTGTTGTGAGGGCCCTGCTTACAGAGATGAGAAATACCAAGATGGAAATGGGGAATAATAGAGGCCATGGAATCATGGATGTCCTGTTAGTCCTATGATTTAATAGTTTTTGTTATTTTGTCATTCTTGCTGATGCCAGGCTCAAGGACTTTATGTAGCTGTACGGTGCTTTAGATCCTGCCATTTATGAGAGACAATGTAGTTACATGAATCAGTGGCACTAATTTAAAATACCACTGACATAGGCATTAGGACAAAATTCTTGTGGTGTTTATCTAGTCCATTTTTCATGGATTAGCCATACAATCCATCTTTCTTATAGAAATGCTTTATTAGAAATTTAATATTTGTAGCTCTAGTTACCTGAGGGCTGGAAGATGGGACCATGGGAGGAGGCAATTTGGGATGATTGTATTCTATTTTATGCTATCTGTCAATTGATATATTTTTGATGTTTTGATACATTTTATCTATCTATCTATCTATTTATTTATTTTTGCTTTTTGGAGGGCAATTGGGGTTAAGTAACTTGCCCAAGGTCACACGGCTAGGTTTTTGTTTGTGTGTGCGTTAAGCGTCTGAGGCCGGATCCGAACTCAGGTCCTTCTGACTCCAGGGCCGACGCTCTACTCACTGCGCCACCTAGCCGCCCCGATACATTTTATTTTAAGTAAATTTAACTTTATTTTCATTATGAAATGGTTTTGTAATAGATCAAGCTGAGTCTTAAAAGTTGGTGGGGATTTATGAACACTATTACAGGTAGTTCTGAACCCCCAAGTGGTCAGTTTCTAGAGATAGTAATTTGGGACAATGTAACATTGACAAGAGATAAAAGGAAGTTGGATTCCAGAGAAAAATGGATGATTATGAAATATACTATAGTGAACTTTAGGTTTAATGTGCTTGTGTACACTAATTCAAGGGAGTTGCCTTTGTACTATGGCGGGAGTCTTTGAAGACAGTCCATCAATAAATATTTATATGTCATGCACTGTGCTGAGTGCTGGTAATACAAATAGGAAAAAGAAAACAGCCCTTGCCCTAACTAACCAACAATCAAAGGGTGAAACAACACAGAAAAGAACAAAAAAAAAAACCAACACAACAAAACCAAAACACAAAAAAACACACCCAAAAAAACAAACACAAAAACAAAAAACCCAAAAAACAAAGGATTTCATCTCCCAAATGTAATAAACGAAACACTTTACATAGAAAGAAGTATGCAAAGCTGTATGGGAGAATGCTTTCATGCATGTCATAGAAAAGGAAACACAAATAATCAGTAACCTTGTCTTTTTTTCATAAAGGGATTCTGCTTATATTTCTAATTCTACCTCCATTGTTGCTGCTTCTATAGACTAGCCAGTACAACAGGACTTCCTGTTTATTATGACTGTGGCCAATGAAAATCCCAAATTCTCCACTGGTACATCCATCATTCACTCAGAAGCTCATTGGATCATATTGGTGGTATAAGTTGTAACATTGGTTTGTAAGTTGTAACATTGGTTATGAGCTTTAATATTTATGTTAAATAAATAGGGAGCATTTATTTAGAATTTGAACCATCTACAATAGAATAGAGACTTGTACAATGTTCAACAAAAACAAATCTTGTGATTTATTGCTTTGATGTAAATCTGATCTTAATGAAAAATAATGACAGGAATTTTTTCACCCTTATTTGATGAGCTGATTGCTAACTAACAGGCTGTGTTTAAAGAATCTGATGTGGGCAAAGATATTGTGTCTGTCAGCTCTAGTTAGCGATTATACATGTTTTCTAATCATCCAATGACTGAGGAGCCATGCTGCCCGGGGTACAGAATAAGCCTGTCTTTCCCCTTTTTGTTATTTTCCTCTCCCTAAAGAAAATACTGAATGTTTTCTTCATTTAATTTTGTCTAAGAATTCTGAACTGGATGTTCAATGTTTTTAAAAAGCAAGGATTTGGGGGGACTTCTGGGAGCCAAGTTGGTAGAAAAAGCAGTAGATTGCTATAACTCACCCATATTCACCTCTAAGCAACCATAAAATAACACTCCCAAATCCTGGAACATCAGAACCAGAAAAAAAGATGGGGTGAAGCAATCTTTTAGAACAAAAAACTTGAAAGATTGGCAAGAAAAGTCCATCTCACTTGAGTAAAAGAGGAGTACATTTGTGAGCAAAGCAAGGTGGGATTTTTGTTGTTTTCTTTTTGGAGTTCAGTTTCTTAGGCTCAGGCTAAATTTTGAACATTTGAAGGATTGATATCCCTTGAAACCTGATAATTCACAGCTGTTCTGAGTCATGTAGGTTTCTTGCCTACTGGCTCTGAGCCAATCAGGGGCCCTTTGTTATATATTCTGGGTGTTTGGTATTTTGCTTTGGAGGTTTGCTCATGAGAAGGACCTTTTGTGTTCCTGATTGAGACTCTTAGTAGTCATGTGTTCAAAGACCCCTCACTGCTTAGATGTCTTGCTCCCTTAATCCAGTGATGTATGTAAAACATATAACAATATTGCTATATTCAGACAGTTGGAACCCTGTCTGTTGGTCTTTTTCTAATTTCTCTACTTCTATTTTCTCCATGTTCAGGGTGGTGACCTTTCCCCTGAACTAGTGAATGTAATTAAAAATAGGATTGTTAACCCCTATTTGAGCAATCTTTCCTTTAAAAGCAGATCAAAGAACCTGTGCTAGCAGGTCATCCTGGGTGTGCTAGGGTACTTGTTAATAAAACATGCCAGGACAAAAAAGCACCCCATCAAGCCAGAAGCAAGCCCTATCTCAGCAAGCCATAGAGAGATCTTGAGTCCCATTGTGGTGGAGATAGCAAAACACCAACACCAGGACCTTCCATATGCCTTCACATAGCCAGGGGAACTGGCAGACTCCAGCTCTGAGAACAACCATGTGCTTCAGTGTGGCCCTGGGCAAACAGATATTCTCCAATGGTCAGAACTCCATGTTCTTCAAGGTAGCCCTGTGGAAATACAGGAAAACCCCACCTCCTCAGCAGAGCACTCCAGACACGAGGGTCCCCTGTGGGCCTAAGGGCAACATCAGTGAAACAACAGCTAAAAAGCCAGGAACTTCAGCTAGTGGCACAAGAAGCCCAAGATAGTCACCATTCCATTATGGGAGGTATAGTGTTAAGGGAATTTGAAGATCTTCTCTGCTCCTTAATAGGCCCCTACTTCCTTACACAGTAAGGAAGATAGGGATTAACACAGTTCTAGTGGGTTCATCGACTCCAGGAGGATGGCTGACATTATATTTACCCTGCTTCTGGTTATTGTCTCCTTATTTTTTGGCCTTTGTTCAACTTGTTTGTTAGATTTATCTCCTGCAGGCTTAGTGCCCTTCACTTATAGATGATTGACTACTTAAGCTGGATGTCAATTTCTGTCTAAGATTATGATGCATCACCCCTGGACCTGGCATCGACCAAGCTCTGGATACTGCCTAAAGAACTGACTCCTTGAACGGGACCTCTCAAGGCAGGGACAGTCTATGTCCATTCTCAGCAGGAAATAGTTATAGAAGAAGTGACCTTTGCCCCTTACCACAAGGGATTTTGGGTCCCATTCATTTGAGAGGGGGATGATGGAGTGCTTGTGCTCAAGCCTCCACCCTAAAATATTGTGTTATCTCTATTTTATTGTTGTGAAGTTGTTGATACCAATTACCCCTAAACTGCCATTGATCTATTAATGGACATGAAAGATTTTGGGGCTGAATGTAATGTTAAGGGAATTTGAAGATCTTACCTGCCCCTTAATAGGCCTGTGTGAACTGCTTTCAGGTCTGGCCCAGCCCACAGCTTGAGTCACAGGGAGCCCATGGTGGGAAGAGCTTGATGAATGAGTGGGAAAAAAAGGGTGAAGCTGAAAGAGAGTGAGGCAGAGCTGGGACAGAGGTGAGGCAGTGCATCTAGGGTAAGTGAGAGAGAGAGGAATTTTGCCTAGGGGAGCTTGTTTGTAGAGAGGTCAACAGAGGGAAGGCTTGCTGATGGCAGTGCTTCCCACATTGGTGCTGTGTATAAACTTCTTTGTTACTATGGTGGGATTGCCTTTCTGGTATCTGAATAAGTATCTTGGTTTTGTCTTTGAGGAAAAGTTTGTTATATTTTGTGAGTCAACC